>CM076579.1:670338973-670517158 GCA_034641835.2 Pinus albicaulis | reverse complement strand
CCAGACCATCTGCTCTTAAATGAAGGAGGTTTCCTATCATGATGTCTTCTAACCATCTTCTCTTTCTTGGAGGAGGTTATCAGCATGATGTTTTCTAACATTTTCTCTTTTGAAGGAGGTCATCACAGTCATGACATTTCATCTATTTCCAAAACTATGTCATCTTTCCTTGAAATATACATCTCTGCTTGGTATATCACAATAGGTAATAAAGTGAAATTTTGATAATCTGCTATATGAGGCATGTTTTGAGATATGTATCCTTTGTCAAAATATCTTAGTGAACCTTTTAAACCAAAAACCACATGACATGTATTTGTAGAGTATTTTCTTGTTAGTCATTATTTACTAACATTTCTTGACTGTGTTTGTAGAGGTACATTGGATTTTCTCTTTGACTAGTGTTTTTATCCTGGGCTCAAGGCAACATAAGAAGCAGTTGTCTTCTTATGTATTATGATGGTGTCATTGGGAAAACTTATGCAGCATTACCTCTGAAGGAAACACTGAAACACTGCAGATCAAAATTATATTAGTCCTTTGTATTTATGTGGCTTTGAAGGATGGTATTAGCTTTTAGGGCAACTTTTGACCTTTGAAACATGCACTCCCGCTCTCTTTTCATTTCAGCTCTCCATTTTCTTCGTGATGGAAAATTTCTTCAACATGAGAGACTTATTTGGACTTGTCTCTTTGCTCTTGTTTGGATACTATTTTTCATTCACTTACACCCCTGCAGAGATGCAAAAAATATGACTTTGAACCTTGGAAGGATTCTTTGGTGCCTTATGGAAATGTTGCCCGATCTAAGCACATTCTTTTAGACAGTGAACATGCTCATTTTCTTCTGATTTGGACCTTTGTAGAATTTCTTCTTGAACAGAGACAAAATACCTCTTAGTGGTGTGCAACCTATGGATGTATCAACACTTATTTTGCAGAATAAGAAGGTAATCTATGACTGATTGGTACTAGACAGAGGCTCTTTGGTTTAAGATGTTTTTGCTAAGAAAATTACTCCTAAACACCACTATCTAACTTAGGGGCAGATTTCATTGATTTTGATTGTGTTTGACAAGAGGATCAAGGATAGGAAGGGAGACACTTTGTCACATATTGGACAGTGAGTTTCATGAGAACCAAGGGGAAAATGATAGTAGACAAGCAAGACCAAGACAGCTATAGACAGGGATATTTTTCTGAAACAAGACATGACTTTGAAAAATAAAGATTGCTCTGATCATAGGCTGACAGGAAGGGCTAGGAAAGTAAAAATTTTTTTGGGGGTTTTCTATATGACGAATTGACATATGGAGATAAACTTCTAGAAAACTCAGCTAAGGAATCTAGTCATCAACAACAGGTGAAAAATACTAATGACTAACAATAAAGAAGTGAGTAAAGGAGGATTTTGGCAATGGGGAGATAATTTAAGAAAAACTCAAGTCCATTGGGCAATGGGGTCATAAAAAGGTTTACTTGCAATTCAATATCCAAGGCTTTCAAATGGGCTAGTCATCTAAATTACAGGATCTCTTAAGATGATAGTAATGTGATGAAATGATAAGGAAATGAAGGCGAATGACAAGGAAACCTTCCAAGGTGACCGCTTAGGAGAAAATCTAGGGATAGGGCATGCCTTAACCATCTATGATCAAACTCCCAATGAGGCTAACTCTTCAGATAATAGAAAACATTCAAGATGGACACAAAGTGAAGCCTAAGATTAGAGAAATATTTTTAACCTTCTCTGCTTTTGACATTCAACTTAAGGGATCTTAGAAAGGAAAACTTTGGAAAAGGACCCTAGTGAGATAGAACTAACTCTAAATCTCCCAGTTTCCCAATTCTTTCAGTTAAAACCAGACAAGAACATCTAAGAACAGACTCTAAATCCATACATCAGCAAGCATGGATAAAACCAACTACTATACTGGTTAAATTATCTTGAATTTTTTCTTAGATTACACAATAAGCAGAAAGCATCAAAGAAAATAAGAGTAGGAATCATTAGGGTACTTTACAGCAGTATATCCTAAGCTCGATTACTGATTCTTATCAGAGAAATGAAATGTGATGCATAACAGAAGGGAAAACAATAAAAGATAGAACACTTCACCACTGATTTAGATCAGGATCCAATGAGCATGCTTGTCATATTAAAGAGAAACACCAGTCACATACATCATTGTCTAGCAGCTTGATATTCAACTAGAAATCATCTCCCAGCCTATTTTACAACTAAATACACAGAACTCTATCTCTGTGAAACAGCTTACAATCCACGGTTAACCAAAATTTACAATGTATTTCTCAAGAGTTCTTGTAGCTGAAAGAGTGGTAGTATAGGTAGATAGAACTTAAATGAAACATTAAAACAGAGGAAGAAGAGTGCTTGAGGCCCATTCTGTTTTAATATCCCGTATTGACTTCCAGTACTCTTTGGATGAATAAGTGGTCCTCGACAGGCTTATAATAATTCCAAAGGTATGTTTCTGAGGTACTTTCTGGCTATTTGTACTCTGTTTGTACTCTAGGACAAGTAAGGCAGATAAATGACTTTCAGGTCTTCCATACTTTGTAACTAATGCTCTGGCAATCTTAGGAATTCTGTCAGGGTGGTGATCTTCTCAGGAACTCGATGGAGAATTAAAAACATTATGGGAACTTGTCCTTTCTTGGGAAAGGAAATTCTGCTGATGTGAAAACATTGATATGGCTTGTTTCATGCGTTTTTAGGCTTTATTAGGCCCTCTGGGTCATTTTAAGGTCTTCAATATGTATCTTTTTCCTTTAAACACTGGATTAAAGCATTTAATCTTCAATAATGAGCTTTTAATCCCTTTAAACTGTCACTGATACTCTTTGTCGCTTCTGTTCTGATCTGTTCTGTGAATATGTAAGTTTTAATGGCACTGGAGGCTTATGAGAAGGCTTCACACTGGTCTTTCAATGAAATATATGTTTAAAACTTCTCAAGTGTCTTCCTTTGCGATCTCTGGCTCTAAAAATATCTTCCTCTGCTCTATTTTTCTCTGTCTGTGATAGTAAGAGGGAATGGTTTTCACCGTCTATAACCCTGCAAAACCCAATAAACATGTTAATAAAATCAATGGGAGTGGAGGAGGATTGCTCTAGAGGGCTGTGGAGGATGGAGGCGTAGCGATGGAAATGGTGGATGTAGTGGAAAAACGGTTGAATATCGCTGCGGAAAGGTGAAAAACTGAGCTGATGGAAGTCTGGTGCGAGGATGGTTCCAGACCGTCAGATGAGATTAGATAGTGGTGATCAACGGTCGGGATTCACTGGCAAAGTTGTTTTAGAAGGTTAGACGGAAGAAAATAATTTTTAGTGTAAAACACAAAAGTTTGATGTTTTGGCGAATTACAAAGGAAAAAGAGTAAAATGAAGGATATCGAGGCCTTTGGTGGTGGGACCGAGAGGGCGGAGGAAGAGTGAACATGGACCGTTGGATCACTGGAGGAGATCAACGACGGAGATCTTTCGATGAAGTCTTTTGGAAGGTTTGATGGAAGAAATATGGATGAAGACACGATATAATATGAACCGTTAGATCAAACAATCAATGGCTAGGATTAAAAGAAGTATTATATCGGGGGGGGTGTTTTTTAGATGGAAACTTCCAGTTTCGCACAACTCCAAAACGGTTTGAAAATTTTCCCAAAAAAAGTGATATACCTCGCTGCCTGACATGTGTCCTCCCAAAACCGCTTTCATCACATAAATTTGGAACATTAAACCTCGGATGCAAAAATCACACAATATGCATTCTCAACCGTTGGATGAGGGGCAGAGAGATCTGACGGTGGTGATGAGAGCGCGATATGGAAGATCCGCAGGTGATACAGTGGGGAGAGCTAACGGCGGATTAAATCCTGACCGTTGGATCTATGAAATGGACGGCGGA
This sequence comes from Pinus albicaulis, assembly GCA_034641835.2. Classification (NCBI taxonomy): domain Eukaryota; kingdom Viridiplantae; phylum Streptophyta; class Pinopsida; order Pinales; family Pinaceae; genus Pinus; species Pinus albicaulis. Next base: position 670,513,230 of record CM076579.1, on the reverse strand, counting down.
GATTTAAAAGAGAAAGCGAAGGCAAAGGGGCAAGTGAATGAGCGGGGAGAAGCAGAGTCATTGGATTTATCGGGATGAATGACTAAGATCTAATCGCATCGAAGAAAGGTAGGGGGCTAAAAATCTAAGATTTTGATTTTGCGATTTAGCATGGACCGTCGGATCTAAGGGGAGATCAACGGTCGAGATTTGTTCGGAGGGGAGACAACGGGGGGCAAATGAGCGGAGCGTGATTAAATTTGGGTCACTGGTTCTTGTGGAATCAATGGTCCAGATTAAATCGGTAGAGCGATGATGTTGGGCTCAGGAGCGAAGTGCGATGTGTCTCAGTCGTCGGGTCTGTATGGATGCATGGTTGGGATTAGATCGGGGATCACAAATCGGAGGAAACAAGGGATGGCTCTTAGGACTTTTTGCGATTGGCGATTAACGCTGGCCATTGGATCTTCGAAATATCGACGGTCAATATTGAAGCAGAGGGGTAATGAAAAGAGGTTGATGAGCATGATGCGATTATCACTGGCCGTTAGATTTGTTTAGATCGACGGCGGAGATTGCAACGGTAGTCGACAAAACAAAAGCTCATCGCATCGGAGAAATATAAGAAACGAAGGAAACAGTGGTAAAAGAAATTTTCGATTGCGATTAGCACCTACGGGGCTTAGCGCCTGGTTCTCATGCCAGGTTATATGCGGAGAAGGGGCTTAGGGCTAAGCCGAAAGGGGCTTAACACCTTAGTTCAAAAAAGGGTATTTTAGGCCAAAATCAGTGTTTTTCAAGGAATTTCTTGGCTTTCGGTATAGGGGAAAAGGGTGTTTTAAAACTGTAAAAGGGACTTCTAGTGGTTTAAAATGATTTTGGAGGATTTTTAGAGGGATATGGAGGTTCTAAAGAGGAAAATAGGGCTTAATGAAAATGAAGGAAAATGAGTGAAAATGGGAAATTACTGAGGCCTTTTTGAAGCATTCTTTTTCACAAAATAGCAGGGCTTTTTCAATGGAAACAGCAGTGAAGATCTCTTCAAAGGAAAAAGACACATAGAGGCTTCAAGAATGATAGTTTTTCAAAGGAAATGTATCTCTTGAAGACTCAGAAACATATTTAGCCACCTGTTTGCTTGACAAAAATTTATAGGTGGCTAACAGGTTCCATGAAGCTCTTGAGATATCTCTGAGGCACGGTAGACCATGGGTTGAGATACACTGCCAGGAGTATGACACTCCATGGATATACCAATGCCAATTGGGTTGGCAGTACGGTGGATCGCAAGAGCACATCTGGATGCTGCTTCACATGTAGATCTGCTTCGGGCAGGATTCTGAAGTTGGTAGCCTTGAGCACCGTTGAGGCCGAATACATTGCAATATGTATGGCCTGTTGTGAAGTCACTTGGGTGCGAAAGCTCTTCAATGAGTTGTTCGATCATGTGCTAGATGCCACCGTTATCCTTTTTAATAACCAGAGGGGAATTCATTTGTCAAAGAATCTCGGGTTCAACGATTGATCTAAGCATGTTGATGGTTGGTACCACTTTATCTGAGATTTCGTACAGTGAGGCGCCATAAGGCTCGATCATATAGGAAATAATGAGCAAGTCACAGATATTCTCACAATGCCCTTGGGGAAGGTCATGTTCCTAACCTTCCGTGAGAATCTTGGAATTGTGGAACGACCCTATTTGGAGGGTCCTGTCGGACGATGAGCTCTAGGAGCTCCAAGGGGGATAGCTTCTTGGTGCTATAAGCAACCACAGGGTTAGGCTTGTCGAACCTAGTTGGTGTGTTTCCACCCACCGTGATGATATTGAGTTGGTTTACCTCTCTCTGATCTGTGCCCCATATGCATCCTACCCATGGAGTTTCAGACTCATGGGAAGTACCTCTCATTTGGCCAATGAGATGGGAAATGTGAATAGAGACCATAGCAAGACTGATGGACACATCGTAGATTGTCATAATCTATATGTCTAGGATTGTACGTGTCCAACCACTTGATCTGCGATCAATTTTAGCAAGGTTTTGAACCTCCAACTGATTTCAGGTCAGTAAAACTAACTTCAGGTTAGTACATGACTCTCTCGAGTCCAAGTGAGGTTTCAGACCTCCAACTAACTTCAAGTTGGTGTGTGACTCCTTTGAGTCCTATAGAGGTTTTTTGACTTCTGAGCTGACTTCAATTTAGCCATGAATGATGTCTTTGTGACTCACCTTTTGTTTTGAAATAAAGAAGCCAGTGAAGCAAGTTATAGTGGGATGACACACGATGTTTGGATTGCACTAGTGGACGGAGATCTCCATAGTTAAGAGGGAGTGTTAAATTAGGATAAATAGGTCCAAAATTTGAGTTGTGTTGCTCAGATGACGATCCCAATATTTTTATTGGATTCCTCTTTCAGAGAGGTGTAAGATTGATCTAAATATCATCTCGATCGGATGAGAAGAACATGTACTTTGAATTTATTCCACTTATGTGCTAGGTCAGCCTCGAATATAATATAGACTTAAATGTCTTAAAGGACGTGTCACACACCCCCAAAGATGCCTATATATTGGAGAGACTTGGATTTCATTATACACACAATGTGTGGTGGATTTTCTTCTCTCTTGATCGCAATGGAGTTGTGTTCTTGGTGCTGCATCTTTTTGGAGTATTCTTATCTGGGTTGTCTTAGGGTTGTGTGACATGTGTGGGTGGATGACCTTATGAAGTATTTGTTGTTTTAAGCATCCTGTTGATCCTCGTAACGCCACCATTCTTTATCTCTGTTTTGGCTTGTCTTCCATCAATCTATTGGTATGTTCTATCCTAGCATAGAACATCTTCAGAATTTAACACACACTCACCCAAAATTAACCAGTGTAGCCATGCTTCTTATTGCCCGGTATCATAGATCTACAGGAAGGTAGACAACCTCTTGGTTCTCATCCGGATCCATTCATCCCAATGTGGATGATGAATCATGCCAATATCAATATTGGTATACTCCCAATGTAGAATACCAACATCCTCCATCTGAATAGCTTTTCACTCCATGAAATGTTAAATTTAACCTCTTTTGAGGTCTCTCCATGAGATCCTAACATCAATGTCCCATTGGAACCAATAAGGCTCCATACATGTTGTAGGTAGAATCTCATCTTTGAGCTATGAAGATCTCATCAAGAAAAATTCATCTTGACAATGGAAATTTATCTCCATCACAAGAATTCTACCATCTATCATTTGTCCCTCTAGTGCTTCATGAGTGAAGCTACCTTCAAAATGCTCCAAGAATAATGGGGCACTCTCATAATCATTGATGCTAAGTGACAGTGTTGTAGATCTGCATGGTGATACATGTGTTATCGCATGGCCATATACAATGATAAACTCATGGTCCGGCATTGTACTGAATAGGATTGTGCTCTTCCCATCTTATGTAACTCCACACTTCAACACAAAGTGTTGGGTGTAGCTCAACCATGACAAACTAGGATATAAATACATCTTCTCCTTGATCAAGTCTAGTGTCCTCTGTGCAATGATAATTTGCTACTCCAAATCAAGAAGGTGCTATAATCCTTAGTTATGCATTTGCCCTGATGGCATGGTCTCACAAATCTCAATATGAGGTACTGAAATAATATGAGATGAAAGTATATGCAAACCTTGGATAAGCTGAATTTTGGGAACATATTTCACATCTACAAGATTTCCTTCCACAGTGCAATGATTTTTCCAACTACTGGTACTGGTGATGGCTACTCTTTTATTGTACCAGTGCTGGTATCTGCCTCCTCCTCATCCATCTCATGAATCATGCGTGGGGCTCCAAATGTCAAGATCTTAATACCATCTTGAAAATATGCAAGTGCTCTTCCTCTTGATGTAAGTACTATAGTTGATGGTGGTGGTAGGGGCTCCTCCTCCTGCTTGATAATGAGGATATCTTCCTTGAGTTATTCATCTACTATCTCCTCAATGATGGGAGATGTAACTATGTGAGATGTCTCTGGTTTATTTCTACCATACCTCTTCTTCAGTATTTGAATAAAATCTGCATAAGCAGACACTTTCATATGGGACAAGTGACTGAACCACCAATCTCTTGCTTCACCCTCTAGGTGCAGCGCTACAATCTCCACATCCTCTCTTTCTAATACAGGATATTGCAGAAATAATGTAGCTAACTCTTCCCTCCAATCCCTCAATGTTCTTGTGGAATATCCATCAAATGTATGCAAGAAGAATCTATGCCTCTTTCTTTTATTGCTGCTTCAGGATCTCCTCTCTTCTTTGAGTCGCAAAAGCGCTGGAGAGAGAGATTCTCCTTCAGTGCTCTTGGTTGTGACCTGTACTCAGATAGATATTTTCTTAGGGTCTCATACCCCAAGTCTCCTTCACATTCATACCATTCACCTTCTTTCTCAAATAAAGGGGATCTAGAAGAATGATGTGAAGCTCTTTGCTTCTTCGGTTGCTTCTTCTGCTGATAGGAAGTGTTGGGACCTTCCTCAACAAATCTTCTTCTTGGATCCTTCCTTTGCCTTTCTCTCTTCATTTTATTGACCTCCTTCGATAGATATTTCATAGATCTATAGAGAAGAGTGGAAAAACTCAAACCCTCCAACATTTTAGATCTCTACTATTTGTTTCTTCTTATGATGTTAAAGATGAAGTGCCCACAAGCTGAGCCAAAGATCATGCTCTGATACCACTGTAATATCCCAAAAGGGAGAATGCAGTAATACAAAAACACAATATAAGAACTGCATCAAAGTAAACAATAAATCTAAATACACCATCAAAATGTATAGAATAGTTGAGAAATTTTATTAACAAGGAGGTGGATAAACCAGTACAACAATGCTTAAAATACGAGACACTCAAGCCAAAGAACAAGGATAGAATGACCCTAAGGTCCTCCCACAAGAGGGACTGCATAACTGCTGACTGCTAGAGGAAAATAATACATTGAACCTGCTACAAATGTCAAGGTAGAAACTACTACAAAATATGGCAATGTAGATATGGCAGTCTGGAGCTTCAATGGTGCTGAAAATTGAGATCCGGGCTCTATGATGGATACCCAAGATAACCCATAATGGATTTTCCATATCTGTCAGTCGAAGAAAATATCCCTCTTAGGGATTCACTATACAACTGTTGGGTATGCATATCTTCTACATAATATGATCAAATATGGTTTCAATATGATGTATAATAAGATCTATGGAAGAAGGTTTGATCCCTTCACTAGATCCTTCTAATATTCACAATTATCTTTCAGCTAGTTGGAATATTAAATTTTTTTATTCTTCTCAGTTAGAAGAATAAGAGGGTAGGGAGACCTATAAATATCCTTAGTAGGAATAAAATCACTCCTAATGTGAATGGGGGTCATCAAAGTAGCTATATTAAGCACCCTTATGTGTGAATAGGGGATGAAGCATGTGGACTGGGTCAACTTTGACCAAATCAACAGTGCTATTATGGAGGGAGTGGACATTCATTGAGAGACAACGTAGTTTTGGAGGGAGATTCCTTCCATGGAATTAGTGGCTTTAATGAGTGGGGAAAAAGGTAAGAAGGCTCAAAAATCATATAAGGAAGGGGATGGAAGCCATGGAAGGTATAATTGAGTATTATTTTTTTATGGTATGTTATGACTTGTTGCTCTCTTGAGCTGTTTAGCGGAGACTATAGTGTTGTTTAGCACAAGGGTGTTCTTGAGCAGGAATCCCACCTTCATCCTTGGGGGACTTCGAGTTCCCACTTAGGATAATTCATTGGGATAAATTTCCACATTCCAACATTATTCCAAGCTACAACTTTCTTCTACAGTGTAGTTTCTGTCAGGGTTGTGTTGTGCTGCAGGGTTGCAATAGTGGAGGATTTGATAGGGTCATTTCTGAGCTTGTATTCGGTGGAGGAAACATCTTTTCCATTTGGAGGCCACTAAATAAGGTCCTTGGGAATTATTTCAGCATTTTTCACTAGGCCAAGTCATTATCATCCCCTAAAGCGCAGTTTCAGTCTTGGACTACATTATTTTAGGGAGGAGTTGCATGGGTGGTTTCAATGCATCATTTGGGGAATTAGATATTAAGTGGAGGGATCATCCTTTCACCCAGAGAGTCTATTGGGGGAGATCCAAATAATTTTACATCAGCTTCAGCCATATCTTCCCATTTATTATTTTGCAGTGAACCTTCAGCCCTAGGGTTGCATTTCACCATTGTATTTTTGGTGTATTTCCAAAAATCCTCTTGGGTTGTCTTAGAAATGTGATATATAGCCTTGATATTTATGTCTAGCATCTCTTGAGGCATATATCAGTTATTTTATATCATTTTATGTTCCCATTCTGTAGCTATGTTCACTATGACTGCATTGCAGCAGCTCTCCGGCATTTTTTATAGCGGCAACACCTCACCTTTGAGAGTGTTTTTTTATTGGAGGCTTGGTTGCTCATATCATATGATTTTTGCCCCAATATTTTGTACTTATTTGATGATGATATGATTGATGAAATGGCTCTATACTGGTATCATATCTTGATGTAATATTATTCATTGTTATTTCCCTTCTTATGTGCTATATTACTGCTCTCCCAATTTTGGGATATGTAATATTCCTAAATTAGCATGCAGCTAATTGGAATATTAATTTTGCTCTTATCATTTAGTTAGATGAATAAATGGGTAGGGAGACCCATAAAAATATTTTTTAGGAACAAAATCCCTCTTAAATGTGAAAAGGGATCATCTAAATAGCTGGATAAAGCACCCTCATGTGTGAACAGGGGCTAATGCATGTGGACAAGGTCAAGTTTGACCAAGTCAACAGTGCAGTTTTGGAGGGAGATTGATTGCATGATGGTGGAAACCCTAATGAGTGGGACCTAGGGTGAGAAGGCTCAAACTTTTTATAAGGAAGAGGATGGCAGCCATAGGATCTTATGTTATGGATTATTGATTTTGTGGTCTGCATGACTATTGTGCTTTCTTCAACTGTTTAGTTGAGATTGTTGTGTTGCTTAGCACAAGGCATTCCTGTTTAGGAATTCCTGCTCCTTTCTTGAGAGGCCTCTTGAGGGAGCTTGTATTGTATTTCTCCACATCTAGGCTTGAGACCAAGCTACCTCCTTCAGCTACAGCGCAGTTTCTATTTAGAGTTGGGTTGTGTTGCAGGGTGTTGTAGTGGAGGGTTGATAACACCACTTCCGAAGCTTATTTTTCAAAGGAGGAAGTTTTCTTTCCTTTAGGAGATCAGTGAGTAAGATTCTAGAGCTTATTTCACATCTTGGAACTTGTCCAACATATTTTATTTCACCTATAGTGTAGTATCCCTCAGTGACTATGTTATTTCTGTGACCATTTGCAGTGAGGGGTTGCAGTGTTTGTTTGGAGGGTAAGATCTTCAGTGTTAGGATCAACCTTTCACTTGGAAGATCCATTGGAGGATTTTTACTCATATTATGAATCATCTTCAACAATATCCATCCAGTTCTAGAGTTTCAGCTTCTATTCATTCCTAGGATTGCATTCCGGCATTTTGCACTTTTTGCATATTTCAGGAAATCCTTTCTGGATTGTCTTGAAATTGAGTTTGGTGTTTTATATCTTTGCTCCCAATATTTGAATATCTATGTATTGACACTTTCCAGCAGTAGTTCTACTTAATAAAACTTTGTTTTCATAGCCTTGGGAATTCCTTGTGTAGCAGTGTTCTTCATATTTCATGTACATGCTTTCTTGAGGCTTGTGTTGCCTAACTTGAGTGATTATTTCCTCAAAATATTGTATACATTTTTCTACTATGACATTAATATGATGGCTATATGTTATTATCACATTTTATGAGTTGATTTATAGTGTTATTTCCATTATTTTTTTCATATATTTTTGCTTCCCCGTTTGGGAATACTATAGTGGTATCGTAGCATAATCTTGGCTCAACCTGTGAGTTTCAGCAATGAGATTTGTCTCATCACTTTTCAGATCCATGAAGAACCTCTCCAAGGAGGTTAAGCAGATGCAAGAGGAAAGATATAATGAGACCACTAGAGGGTTTCAAGAAGAGGGAAGTCCATGTACTTCCTATTCTCAGAATAAAGAACCAGTGTTGCAAAGAACTTCAAAGCAATACACTATTCCCTTTCCTTTTGAGGAAGAAGACAAGAATCATGGAGAGGGAGGGCACTTGGAAAATGAGATCCTAAGCAGATACCTGGCATAATATAAGTCTCAACCTAGATCTTTCAAGGAGACTCTAACTCTTCCACAATTTATTCAGCTTGGAGAAGAAAGGAGGCCTTGCAGCAATAGGAAAATGAGGGGCAATAGATTTCTATTGTCTACTTTTGATGGGATATCCACAAGTACTTTTGAATTTTTGGAGGATAAGATGAGAATTTTACAACCCTATGAGGAGGTTTTACCTTCAGCATATTTGAATCCTTATGGATTCAATATGGTCATTGTTGAGGATTCTTCATTGGGATATCTCCAAGAGGTTGCATTTCAACATCCCATGAAATACAAGAGTAGAAATTTGATATGGGAGGATGGTATTCTCCATTGGAGTAATACCAAGGTGGAGCATGATAGGATACACCCACAGTTGGATGAGAGGGTGTGGATGGTAAGCAAGAGGGTGGTGAGTCACCTACATATCTATGACACAGGGCAGCAGGAGGCATGGCTGCGTTGGCTACTCTTGAAAGAGTTTGGCCATCATGTGACATATCCTTCTTCAAAGGGTATGTTTGTGGAGGGAACTTGGCAGGGCACTTACATCATATGGCAGCAAGGAGTTTGGGTGCATTGTGTTGATATGGCATTCTTCATGTCATCATCATATTTTCACCTCATGATTTGTATGATGGAGGTGTGAAGGGGCAACAAGAGCTATTTTTGCTTTGGCTGCTCTTGGGAGAGTATGGGCAGAATTTTTCCCATACTTGGCATGATATTTCAAGAGAAAGGGATGGCACAATCAAAGTGCAAATAGGCTAACCTTCAGCATTGGAGGATCAGGAGGTACTTCCACATAGGAAGGAGACTCCCACACATAGCATCATGATGCTGGATGAATTTGGCACATGGCATGTCAAAGAATGGGGTCATGGAGTGGCAAGAGCCTTATCACTAAGGCCAACAATGCTATCACTTGGGAGTATGCATCTATTGATGGAGTGTTCCAAGGGGAGTATGCATCCCTTCGTTTTGCAGAAGTTTATGAGGAGATTCTCATGGGAGGGCTCACCTATGGACCTCACTTTCAGCCTACTCAAAATTCATGGTAAGAAATGTATTTATGTACTTATTGATCATTTCATAAAGTATTTGCATATTCTCACCTTCTATGTACAGTGAATTTTTCCACAAGGGGGCAAGATTATCTTTGGTTTTCATGGTAATTCTAGGACCAACATGTATGATGGAGATATCCCTTCTTTGCATGACCTTGGGAAAATGTGGTTTTATTTTTGTTATGATCAGCTAATTTATAATTCCATTTACTACCTCCTAGTATATGAGAAAACATGCACAGCTAGCAACTTGTTGGGAGACAACTTGCCACATGATGTTCTAAAATAGCAGTTGGTAAAAGTACGTTGTATCCACTGGAGAAACCATTGGTACCATCCAAATTTGCACACAACCTTGATCATTTTTCTGATTTTGATACCACATGGTGATGATGTACCATTCACTCTGTATGGGATGGATTGGGCTCATGAAACTAGAGGAGGGGTCTTTGGAGATCTAGTTGCCCTTTTGTATCTTGAGGGAAACATTATTGCAGCCCAATATCATCAGTAGCTCTACACTTTCCATAAGTGGAGAGAGAGACAGCGTGGGGTAGGGTATTTGGTCTACCATGTTCAGTTATGCAGCCCACCTACATCACAGGAGCCAAAGGTGGAGGGGTATTTCTATGAGTTACCATTTTGGAGGGTGACTCATTTTGTATGGATGATAGCCTGGGGATGGGAGCTTCACATGGGAATGATGGTTCCCAATATATTTCATATTCCATTCCTCAAGAAGGCCTCTAGACAGCATATTGTTCCCTCCATGGGTATTTCACTTTTTCATGATGATAGCTATTTTGGATTGTCACCAAAAGCTAACCTACATACTTGGGAGGAGCAATTTGGAGATTTATTGATGAGAAAGCATCTTGTTCCTTGGAGGATATTATCATATGAGGATTATACAGGAGGATGAGAGGAGGCTCTTCAGTTCTGTCCTTGCAGTTGCTTGAGTACAAGCAACATTTGGTAGGGGAGGACTGTAATATTCCGAAATTAGCATGCGGCTAATTGGAATATTAATTTTTCTCTTATCATTTGGTTAGATGAATAAATGGGTAGGGAGACCCATAAACCTATTTTGTAGGAACAAAATCCTTCTTAAATGTGAAAAGGGATCATCTTCATAGCTGGATAAAGCACCCTCACGTGTGAACAGGGGCTAATGCATGTGGACAAGGTCAAGTTTGACCAATTCAATAGCGCAGTTTTGGAGGGAGATTGATTGCATGATGGTGGAAACCCTAATGAGTGGGAACCAGGGTGAGAAGGCTCAATTTTTTTATAAGGAAGAGGATGGCAACCATAGGAGCTTATGTTATGGATTATTGATTTTGTGGTCTGCATGACTATTGTGCTTTCTTCAACTATTTAGTTGAGATTGTTGTGCTGCTTAGCACAAGGCATTCTTGTTTAGGAATTCCTTCTCCTTTCTTGAGAGCCCTCTTGAGGGATCTTGTACTGTATTTCTCCACATCCAGGCTTGAAGCCAAGCTACCTCCTTCAGCTACAACACAATTTATGTTTAGAGCTGGGTTGTGTTGCACGGTGTTGCAGTGGAGGGTTGATAATACCACTTCCGGAGCTTTTTTTTCAAAGGAGGAAGCTTTCTTTCCTTTGGGAGATCAATGAGAAAGATTTTAGAGCTGATTTCACATCTTGGCACTTGGCCAACATATTTTCTTTCACCTACAGCACAGTATCCCTCAATGACTGCATTATTTCTGTGACCATTTGTAATGAGGGGTTGCAGTGTTTGTTTGTTGGGTAAGATATTCAGTGTTAGGATCACCCTTTCAGTTGGAAGATCCATTGGATGAGGTTTATTCATATTATGCATCATCTTCAGCCATCTCCATCCAGTTCTATAGTTTCAGCTGCTATTCATTCCTAGGACCGTATTCCGCATTTTGTACTTTTTGCATATTTCAAGAAATCCTTTCCGAATTGTCTTGAAATTGAGTTTGGGGGTTTAGATCTTTGCTCCCAATATTGTATGAGCCATATATTTACAGATATGTGTATTGACACTTTCCAGCAGTATTTCTACTTAATAAAATTGTGTTTTCATAGCCTTGGGAATTCCTTGTGTAGCAGTGTTCTTCATATTTCATGTACATGCTTTCTTGAGGCTTGTGTTGCCTAACTTGAGTGATTATTTCCTCAAGATCTTGTATACATTTTACTACTATGAAATTAATATAATGGCTATATGTTCTTCTCACATTTTATGAGTTGATTTACACTACTATTTCCATTATTGTGTTCATATGTTTTTGCTTCCTCATTTGGGAATACTACAGGATATTACAATCCTTAAGCTAGAAGCTTAAGATATAGCTCCTCCAACCTTCTCCACTGATTGCAGTTGCTGCTACACAACTACTAACAAAAAATGCATTTTCAAGGAGAGAGGCTCTCTATCCTACTGCTATATAATTCCATGTAGCTCAAAAATGATGGAAATATAGAATACAAAGTGAAGGAATGGTCCCCCACAGGATTTCCAGCTGAAATACTAGAAACTTCCTTCCTCCTTTAGATACATAGGACTGGACTGCGCAATCCTTGAGGGGACTGTTGTTGCATGGATGTATGAAATGTTGGCCTGAATGCCGGATATGAATCCATTTCTCCTAAAAGGTTGAACATGAAGCACAAGGTGAAAGGATGAATCCTCCACTGGTTTCCTAGTTGAAATGCTAGAAACAACCACCTCCTCTCAAACCCTTGAGCGGGAATTGAGTTATTCTTGTAGCTGGAAGCACATACGAGAATAGAGCTCAATGGAAACCTTCCAGCTACAATGGAAACCTTCCTAGAGTAGGCAATCGAAGTCCCTCATGGTTAAGGGTGGTATTTCCGCTCGGAAACACCCTGTGCTAAACAGCATTGCAGACTTAACTAAACAGCATAAGCATGCATAGAAATGTCAACCGACAAATCTAGATCTAAACAGATCAAAAATAATAATCCAAAGCTTGCCTTCTATTTCTTCCTACATCTCCCTTATATGCTTTGTGAGACTTCCATAGCCTTGGCCCACCTCATAATTGTGCTACACATGTGGTCACTAGCCTCCATGAAGATTGTGTTGTATCTCCATGTTCTCCACCATCTCTATATTTAATTCCCACTCTCTCCATCATGTGTGCATTAGATGCACTTATTCCTCCACTATCTAATCATTAGTGCTCTATGATCTTACTTTTAATGCACCATGATCTCATTTGAATTCCTCCATGATCTCCATGATTTTATCATTAATGTTGCATGATCTCCACTCTTCCTTCATTAAGAATTTGCGCCACTACTCCTAATGTATATCTACCCCTAAATTATCCACATTCACACATCAAAAGTGGATTTTATTCAGCTATGGGATTTGTGAGTCCCTCCACTGTCTTATTTACTTAATTAAATATGAAAATTAAAAACTCTAATATTCCAATTAACTTATGGAAAATTGGGAATATTATAGTTGGATAGATCCTCATACTGAGTAAATGAGGCTTTGAGGGGGTGAGGAGGACCAGGAATGCGAGGAGGTAGAACGGAGGGCAGAGGACCCTTGAGATGCTACAACTGTGATCAAGAGGGCCATGTAGCAAGGGAATGTCCATTACCAAGACAACCATGGTGCTCCTAGTGAAGAGTGAATGCACATGCCACGGAATATTGTTCTGAATTAATTAAGAGATGGGAAGAAAGAAATAGGCAGTGAGGCGCTAACTTGGTCAATTGAGAACAAATATTAGCTGAAACACAACCTTTACCAAGTGTGGCCATAATAACCCATGGAGGAAAGAAAACGGGAGAAGATGCAAGAGAAATGGAACCAATAAAGTTGATCAAACCCGCATCACCAAGGAAATCCTATAACCTTGAACAACAGAAACAATACTTTAGGGAAGCGGTTAAGAAATTTCAAGGTTAGGAACCCACAAATATATGCAACAAATGCAACCAATGAATGAGGAATATAAGGCTCCAATGGAAGTAATTTCGATAGAAGAATGGTTTAAATTGTTCTTAAGCATCGTAAATGATGTATAAATGTTAGAGCAGCTAAAGAAAAATTTAAAGATTGTAGTGGGAGGTGGAATGGAGCAAACAATGCCCATCAATACCAACCTTCCGGAGAGGCATGTGAGAAGAGTGAAGAGAAACAAGAGAAGAACTAGGAAGGAATTCTGAATAAATGCACAATTTGCAGGATTCCAGATAAGGGACACAATGTTGGACTTGTTGGAAATACTAAGAGGGGGGGTGAATCAGTATTCCTTTCAATTAGAGCATTACTTAATCTTCAATTATTATCAATGTTTGTACAATGATAGCAGCAAACAAGAGGAACAAAAATGCACACATTTTTTAAGGTGGAAACCCACTCCCGGACAAAAACCACCTAATTCTTTTCTAATAATTATTTAATATTCAACTCCAATTGAAAATAAAGCTCCAACTTCCTAGATTACAGAAAAGAATTCTTCTCCAACTCCCACTGTATGGATGCTCCAACGCCCGAGATTCTTCAGTAGTCAACTAAATGGATGCCCCAACACCCAATGAGCTACATCTCACCCTAGCACCACCCTACCACCCTATAGAAGAATAAAATAAGAATGGACTCTCGTACCAGGGAAAATGGTCCAATTTACAATGATATAGAATGATGTAGAAGAAGAATATATACTAGACCATAACCCCAACTTTGACATAACCACCTAATGATGACCCTAGACCTCCCAACACTGCCTCTTCAACCCTTGGCATATAGACACTAGTACAATTTTTACAATAATGTATTTACAATGACTTAGTACAATGATACCTTTACGATGATTGTATGCAGTGCTGCCCACTTGAAGACTTCATAGGATGAACTTCTTGCTACTGTTATGCATCTTGGTTGCTTCTCTTTTCATGCTACCCTCTGCTACACCTTGATTTGCTTTGCTACCCTAGAAAGTTTGGTCCTTTGCAACCCTTGACAACACATGATCTAGCTTTTTCTTTGCCTTCTACGAGCTCGATATTGAATATGGGGTGTGTTTGTTATTTCAGATCCTCAATATCTAATTTTTGGTCCTGTAGTATTCCTCTGAGTCATGTTTCCAATGCCATAGGTCTGACCCAATTTGGATTCTTCAAGAGAGATTTATACCCAATCTCTCACAATGCCCTAATTATGGACTGTTTCAGCATAGCGCACTTGTACAGCATGCCACGTGTCATTTTTTCTTTACTTGGCTTTGAAATTGATAGAGAAAAAACTAAATACTATGCAATATCTGTCACTTTTTACAAAATTCCAATCTGATACTCAGAGAGAGAGTTATGACGAATTTACCAAGGTCACTTCTTTGAGATGAATTTCAGGAACCTGCAAAAACCCTGATTTCCACAGATCATATCTCCAAAAATGTTGCGCACCTTGATCTGAAATTTTTACAGCTGCTTCCTCAAGATTTCGGCTTCACCTCATAAACATTTCAGCTTTTGACCCTTCATAGAAAAAAATTTAGAGCGAAAATTCCACGATGACCATTTTCATATGGTGAAATCCCTTGCCTAAGGAGGAAATGAAGATCACAATTTATATAAATGCTTAAGTTGAGAGGGGCTTCATAAAGTGAACATGGGAGGGATTTTAGGAGCTTAAAAAATATTAATTATGACTTTTCAATGACCCATGCCCCAACCCCATGGGGTTTTAGCCCACTAACTGGGGGCACAAACTTCAAACATGAATATCTCTCAAACCGTGAAGAATTACATGGCGTGCCATATATCAACGGAAACATCTTGAAAAGTAGAAAACATAAAAATAATTATTGACCCAGAATATATTAATTTGGTAGGTCAAAATTCCCATGCAATATTTGGTTACCCCCTGGTGCTGCTTGGGTTGACATCAATGACAACCGCTGATCAACAATCTGCCCCTTTGGCATTGATGGCAACACATGTACTCCCCTTGCAATCATGACACATCTTCCTACAACATTCTCTCCCCCTTTGACATCAATGGCAAAGGGTAACTCCCCCTGAAACACAACCATCCTGCGGACCTGTACACACTTCCACTCCCCCTAACACACAACCATCCTGCAGACCTATAATCTACTTCCACTCCCCCTTTATATTCTGAAAAAGGAAAATCTAATGAGAACTTGGGAGAATACCAAGCTTCTGGTGAAGATATTCCAATGCTGGTGAATATTTAATATGTGATTCTTTTGGTGCTACTTGGAACATTTTTACTTGTCCAACTACTTGCATAACATCTGGTCAGGAGGCTGTTACATATAGAAGACTACTAATCATAGATCTATACAACCTTTGATCACATCCTTAGATGAGTCGTCTATGCTCAATTTGCAACCTGTTACCATTGGAGTAAGGATGGGTTTAATATCTTCCATTTTAAATTTCTTGAGCATTTCCTTGATGTACTTGTCTTGACATATAAATATTCCTTTCTCTTGCTGAGATATTTGAAGCCCTAAGAAGTATGTCAGCTCACCAAGTAAAGACATCTTGAAGTCACTTTGCACCTTTGTAGAAAACTTCTTACTTAGTCGACCATTATTTCTACCAATTATTGTATCATCCTCTTTAGCTATTAGACATGCTTTAGTTGCTTCATCCAGAACATATATGTCGTTTGGAGCTAAAATTTTTGTAGCCATAATTTCACCATACACGCCTTTCCTGATTTCACATTTCATGGAGTTGAATAGTATTGTGTGTCCTTGATCACACATTTGTCCAACACTGAGCAGATTGTGATTCATGTTTTCAATCAATAGAAAATTCTTGGCTAGAGCATCTTTTCTTCCGAGAGTGACAGTACCTAATCCTATAACATTTGAAGATCCATCATTTCCAAAGGAAATGATTCCATCCTTCTTCTCTTTTAGAGATACAAATTTATTTCTATCTCCAGTCATATGCGTTGAGCAACCTCTATCAACATACCACACATATTTGTTCTTTTGAGCCTTGAAAGTGAGAGCACAATTTTCATTCTTCTTCTTATTCCATGTTTGTTCGTTCTATGGCTTCGAAGATTCTTCTGGAGGTTTTTCAAGTCTGCAGTCTTTGGCTATGTGTCCAAAGTTTCGACATTTGTAACATTCAATATTATTTCTTAAATGTTCAAATCTATTGATGTTTCGCCAAGCCCTGGGAGGTTCATATTTGACAAATCTCCTGGAATTGTATTCGTTCCTTGTGGTAATGGCGACATTCTGCTGTACTTTATGACCAAATTCTTCACATGAATAATAAGAGTCATAAAAAATATGTTGGTACTCGGATGGAAATTTTCGTCGAGGAATTGTCTTCCAACGCCGTTCTTGCGAATATTGTCCAATGAAGCATACATACATGTCGCATCTCATAGGTCTATCGTATTTTGTTGTAGAAGGTCCCGCTTCTTCTTCTTTGTAACCGATGCTAGCTTTGTCGTTGTAAGATCGTTGATTGTTGATGAGTTCTTCCAATTCCCTTGAGATGTTGGCATATTTTTGGATAGTTTTTCCTTTCTTCACTTCCTCACGCAACGAGACTACTTCGGCTTCTAATTCTTCCCTTTCTTGGTTTCTTTCTTCCAACTTCTTTTGAAGTGACTCTTCAATGTATTTGTGTTCTTCAACTTCAATTTTGAGACCTTGAACTTGTTCTTCAAGAGTATTGAAACGAATCTTCTCCACCTTGAGATCTTTTATAAGCTTGATTGCTTCCTCATCAAATTCTTCTATGGTCCATCCTTCTTCTTCGTTGTTTGATACCTCTTGTTTATTTTTCTTGGGTTTATTGTGCTTGGCCATAAACAATAATCTCTCATTGGCTTCTTCTTTTCTGTCACTTTCTTCATCGGATGATGACCTATCTTCTTTAGAGAGAAAGTTTCTTTTGGATCCTTGCTTGTTGAATTTCTTAAAGCCTTTCTTTCCTTTTTAGTTTCCATCACTTCTGTTTGGACATTTTGCTACAAAATGCCCAACCTCATTATAGATGAAACATATCAATGGAAGTTTACGTTCGAATTTTCCCTTACCAATTTTTAGTTTTCTCGTGAAGTAAGCATATTCTTCATCTGAAAGACCTTCTTCATCATCTCCCTTTTCTTCACACTTGTAGGTGCATGTCTTTTCAATTGAAGGTTGTTTATCCTTATTTGTTTTCTTAGATGCAACGAATGCAGTTTCTAGATGCAAAGTACCCTCTTTCATCAAGTCTCTTTCATATCGTATGAGAATTCCATGTAATTCCTCTCTGCTGAGTTTGTCTTGATTTGCATTGTATTCTAAGACCGATACCTTTGGGTTGAATCTCCCTGGTAACATTCTAAGAATCTTTCGTATAATAGTCTTCTCATCAACTGGCTCTCCCAATCCTTCTAGGGTATTGGTTATTTCATCAACGTATTGGAAGTATGCAGCAATGTTGCAATCTTATTTCATTATGAGTGCTCAAATTTTTCTCTATAGATTTGAAGCTTTGCTTCTTTAACATTTGAGTCATCTACATATATATTCTTGAGCTTGTCTCATACATTTTTGGCAGTTTTACAACATAGCACCTTATGATAAGTAGATTCAATAAGTCCACTGATAATAATATTCTTTTCTTTTGCATCATTTACAAAATTCTTCTTACCTTGTTCATATATGGTTGATGTAAATCCATTTTGAACAGTGTCCCATACTTCATAGCCTTGCACCAAGATATAGACCTCCATTCTTCCTTTCCAGAGTGCATAATTATTTTCATTGAACAGAGGTACACCATTCTTGGTATGCTCCATGACCTCCTTCCAGCTGTTAAACTGCTATTGAAGGAACCAAGCTCTGATACCAATTGTTGGAAATACTAAGAGGGGGGGGGGGGGGGGTGGGTGAATCGATATTCCTTTCAATTAGAGCATTAGTTAATCTTCAATTATTATCAGTGTTTGTACAATGATAGCAGTAAACAAAAGGAACACAAATGCACACAGTTTTTAAGGTGGAAACCCACTCTAGGGCAAAAACCACCTGATGATTTTCTAATAATTCTTTAATATTCAACTCCAATGGAAAATAAAGCTCCAAATTCCTAGAATCTAGAAAAATCATTCTTCTCCAGCTCCCACTGGATGGATGCTCTAATGCCTGAGATTCTTCAATAGTCAACTGAACAGATGCCCCAACAACCAATGAGCTACAACTCACCCTAGCACCACCCTACCATCCTGTAGAAGAATAAAAGAATAATGGACTTCGTACCAGGGATAATGGTCCACTTTACAATGATACAGAATGGATGGTATGAATAATGTATACTAGACCATAACCCCAACCTTGACACAACCACCCAATGATGATCCTGTGACTCTAACACCGCCTCTTCAACCCTTGATTGTGACAGACACCAGTACACTTTTTACAATGACTTAGTACAATGATACCTTTACAATGATTGTATGCAGTGCTGCCCACTTGAAGACTTCATGTGATGAACTTCTTGCTATTGTTATGCACCTTGGTTGCTGCTCTTTTCATGCTACCCTCTGCTACACCTTGCTTTGCTTTTCTACCCTAGAAATTTTGGTCCTTTGCAACCCTTGACAACACATGATCTAGCTTTTCCTTGCCTTCTAGGAGCTCGATATTGAATCTCGTGTATCTCAGATCCCCAATATCTAATTTTTGGTCCTGTAGTATTCCTCTGAGTCATCTTTTGAATGCCATAGGTCTGACCCAATTTTGATTCTTCAAGAGAGAGTTATACCCAATCTCTCAAAATGCCCTAATTATGGACTTTTTTAGTGGAGAAAACTTGTACAGCATGCCACGTGTCACTGTTTCTTCATTCATCTCTAAAATTGAT
The DNA here is from genome assembly GCA_034641835.2 of Pinus albicaulis. NCBI lineage: Eukaryota > Viridiplantae > Streptophyta > Pinopsida > Pinales > Pinaceae > Pinus > Pinus albicaulis. The sequence continues at coordinate 670,494,047 of CM076579.1, read as the reverse complement.
AGAGCAAAAACCAAAGTTTGTGCACTATCTGCCACTTTTATGGAATTCTAATCCGATACTCAGAGAGAGATTTATGATGATTTTCCCAAGGTCACTTCTTTGAGATGAATTTTAGGATCCTGCAAAAACACTGACTTCCTCGGATAATATCTCTGAAAATATTGTGCACCTTGATCTGAAATTTTCACAGCAGCTTCCTCAAGATTTTGGCTTCGCCTCATAAAAATTTCCGCTTCTTAACCTTCGTAGAAAAAAATTTAGAGAGAAAATTCCACGATGACCAATTTCAGATGGCGAAATCCCTTGCATGAAGAGGATATGAGGATCACAATTTATATAAATGCTTAGGTTGAGAGGAGCTTCAACAAGTGAACGTGGAAGGGATTTTAGGAGCTTAAAAAATATTAATTATGACTTTTCAATGACCCATGCCCCAACCCCATGGGGTTTTAGCCCACTAATCGGGGGTACAAACGGTACAACTTCAAACATGAATATCTCTCAAACCATGAAGAATTACATGGTGTGCCATATATCAACGGAAACATCTCGACAAGTAAAAACCATCAAAATAATTATTGATCCAGAATATATTAATATGGTAGATCAAAATTTCCATGAAATATTGGGTTAGCCCCTGGTGCTGCTTGGGTTGACATTAATGACAACCGCTAATCAACAGGACTTAGGTTCAGATGTAAATATATTGCCAAGGAAAACATGGGAAGCATTGGGAAATCCTAAGCTAGCATTCTCCCCCATACAACTATAAATGGAAAATCAATATTTTATTGTGCCAGTAGGAATATTAGAGGATGTTGAAGTGGATGTTAAAGGGGTAAATAATTATACCGATTTCGAGGTAATTGATATCATGGGTGATAAATACCCATATCTAGCTTTGTTGGGGATCGGTTGGGCATTCGAGAACTACGCAGTCATTTAATTGAAGAAAGAACTGATGATCTTTGAAGATGATGAATTCAGAGTAGTTCGGCCACTAGATCCTTATCAGGGACCCCACTACACAAAGATAGTCGAATCCAAGGAAGATGCAGGACCCTTAGACCAACTCTATCAAATGACAGCAGGAAAAAGAGAATATTACATCAATATGAAAATAGAAGGAACCATAAGTTGGTGGAGTGTTCAAAACTCTGATGTGGGCTCTGAAGTCGCATGGGATGATTGGCAGCAAGGATGGGTACGAGGTCAAAACTAGAAGGTGTGCTCCTATTTGTGGAGTCAACTAGATTGGAACATAGATAAGGGTTTACCCCACCCTTTCTAACATGGAAACTATCAATTCTTTCATTAATAAAGTTGAATATATTGTACCAGAGGAGAATAAGGTTCCTCTAATGAACGTAGCATTACAATCTACTTCTGCGAGGTGGTGGGTAAACCAAATCAACTATCCTCATAGTTGGAAAGAAGTGGAAAAGGTATTGAGAGCCATATTCCAAGTGTCATCAGGACTGCAACTAAAGGAAATGTAAAGAGGAACTTCAAATCCCCAAGCCCATATAGAATACTATGAGAATAAATGGGAGATAGAGAGATACCCCAAATTTTTACTCGCTAGACACCATCCGCAAACTTGGTACCTTATAGAAGAAAAAAGGAGGCAAATTGATAGCTAGGAGATAGTGGAAGATAGGTTTGCACGTAGCTTCTCTTTAAATGAAGACAACTAGCAGCTCATAGACACTTTTCAGGTGATGAAGGGGATTCTATTTTACTCAAAAACCATGGAGAATGAAAACCTACCTTTGCATAACCAAGGAACTCAATCCAGCTACCAAGAGAAAGTAGCCTGCAGGAAGGTAGATCAAAAAATAGATGATGCAACCTGGAAAATCTGAGACATTTTTCATTTGAATAGAAGGAAGCGGAGCACAGGTTACAGGATGAGCCGACCACAGAGGGACTGCACCTGTCACCACTAAAAATAGTAAAGCATAATATTCGGAGTATGGAGAAACCCAAGTTAGCTTCTATTGGGGACTATTGGGACGAGGAGACAAAAAATGAGATTTTAGATCTACTAATATGTTTCCCTCCTCTGTAGCCGAACTAAAGGGAATCAAAGGAGATTTGGGAGAGATGCGAATAACGGTGAAGTTGAATGCCAAACTAGTAAATCACAGGCCATATCAATTAAACCCAAGAGTAACAGAAAAGGTAAAGAAATAGATAGACAAAATGTTGGATACAGGGTCAATTTTCCCGTTAGAAGAATCAAAATGGGTCAGATCCATAGTAATATAGAACAAGAAGGAGAAGTTGGAGATAAGGGTATGTGTAGACTACCAAAGCTTAAACAATGCATGTCTGCGCGACACCTTTCCAACACCATTCAGTGATGAAGTGCTAGATAATGTAGCAGGAAACAAATTATAATAATTTACAAACGGGTTCTCTGTATATCACTAAGTTAGAATAGAAAAGGAGGATAAAAGGAAGACCACGTTCACCATGGAATGGGGTTATTATGCTTATCATGTGATGCATTTCATATTGAAGAACGCACGAGCAATTTTTTCAAGAATCGGCATAGCATCATTCATGAAATACATCCACAAGTTTCTGGAGGTCTACATGGATGACTTGACCATATACAGCTTGGTGAAGAAACACGCAAGTCTGTTCTCGGTCATGTTTGAGCAGTGCAAGCAACTACAAATATCATTGAACCTGAAAAAGTATATATTCAGAGTCTCTTTTGGAACATTTCTCGTCCACGTGGTCTGTAAATAAGGAGTATGTGTGGACCCCGGCAAGGTTGCAGTAATTTCCAACATATATCCACTAGATAACGTGAAGCAACTGAGATCATTAATTGGGAATACATGGTATTACAAAATATTTATCCGCAACTATGCTCACATCACAGCCCCGCTGGAAAAGTTGCTGAGGAAAACAGAAAAAATTGTATGGATTGAGCACTGCAGTTAGGCACTAGATGCGCTAAAATAAATATTAGCAAGTGCACTTATCCTGACATATCCTAACTAGGACAATAAGTTCCATGTGCACATTTACACTTCAGGGATTGCTTTGGGGGTCATGTTATCCCAACCAGGAGAAACAAACATAGACCACCCGGTATACTTTGCAAGCTGGAAATTGTTGACTACAGAAAATAACTACACAACTACTGAGAGGGAAGCTCTTGCAATGGTCTACTCCCTCCAAAAATTTTGCCACTACCTACTCAGAGGTTACTTAAAATTCTTTACAAACCACTCCACATTGAAGCATTTGGTAAACAAACCAGTCCTGGAATGCAAAATTTGTAGATGGTTATTATTGTTCCAAGAATTTACATCTGAGGTTGTAGTAAAACCTAGGAGACTAAACGTGGGACCCGATCACCTATCAATATTGGAATCAGGAGAAAATGGAGGCCCAATAGATGACCAATTTCCAGATGTGAACCTATTCCAAATAGAGGTTGTCCCGAATTACTTAGAGCAAATAGCAATATTTCTGGCTTCTGGACAATGCCCGGAAGAATAAACGATAGTAAAAAGGAAACACCTTGTCATTAGAGCATCTAATTACCAACTTATCGCAGGCCAGTTGTACTATGAATTTGTGTATTAGGCCATAAATAATGGATATTCTATGGGAATTCCACAACAGATTTGCAGGAGGAAATGTGGGAGAAAATCTCACTGCAAGAGAAGTATTACAGGCAAGCTTATGGTGGCCAACATTTCATAAGGATGCCAAAGAGTATGCAAAAAAGTGTGATGTATGTCAAAGAAAGGGAAAACCTTCACAGAGGGATGAGCTACCTTTATATCCCATAGAGTAATACAAGTATTTGAAATATGGGTCGTCAAATTCATAGGACCTATCACATCGGTTGCACGTCATTCCCAGGCAAGGTATATAATCACCGCAATTAAGTATCTGACTAGATGGGCAGAGGTCGCACCAGTAAAGGATTGTACAGCTGACACATAAGCAAAATTAATTTTTGATTACATCATTACAAGATTTGGCTGGCCAAGAATCCTAACAAGTGTTCAAGGCACACACTTCATCAACACCATAGTCAAATCATTGCTACAAAACTTCATGATACAACATCATAAGAGAAGTTTGTATCACCCGCAGGAAAATGAAATTGTAGAAGCATTTAACAAGATCTTGGAAAAGGTTCTAACTAAAATTGTTAATGCAAACAGGGACAACTGGGATGAAAGAATACCAGCCACGTTATGGGTATATAGGAACACGGTAAAGCGACTGCACAACCAGACACCATTCCAACTGGTGTATGGGAAGGAAGCAGTGGTACCAGTAGAATTTAGTATCCTCAACTTATTTATTGCTACAACAGCCCAAAGAGACGGAATTGATCACACAGTGTCTCCATGAACTACAAGAGTTGGAGGATTCAGGTTTTCTTGTGGACTTCCACCAATCAGTACAGAAATAGCGGCATAAATATGGGCACGACCACCACATCAACAAAAATACTTTCAGTATTAGTGGCAGAGTGTTGCTCTATGATAGAAAATTACAAAAATTTCTAGGGAAACTTCAAATTCACTATATGGGACCATTTTAAGTCATGTAAATCCAGGATTCGGGAGTTGTAAAGATCGCACAGCTAGACAGAGAAATATTACCTAGTTGGGTGAATGGTGCACGCCTGAAACCCTACTATGTCTGAACAAATTCAAGTTTTACTTTCAATAAAATCTCACACCTGAGAGGATTCTGTAGGTTAGATACTCACACTACAAGGAAAAGACCCTCTAGCAGATGTTTTTGAGGAACCCCTTATAAAAATATCCCAAACATCTGTTTATAGTGGAGGTTACTAGAGGAGGTTGGCAGGTGGAGGTTTTTGCGGATGTTTTTCTTCCAGTGCGTTTATCATCCTAAACCGCACTAGTGCGTTCAACTAGAGAATGCATCGGTGCACACAAAAAATTGGCACACCAGGACATCGTGTGCTCGGTACAAACCCACTTGGTGCATCTCATTACTGTAGCATACCAGTGCTCTACAAAAATTCTGCACTGGTGCGTACTAAAACCTCGCGCCAAAACTGAAATCGCCTGGTGCGGTGTAATATTACCAAATGGGAATGCAACAATACAATGCAGAATGCTATGAAAATAACGCAGATCATCATAGAAAAAGAAGGAGGCCAATATGGAGACCTTTCATATGTATTTACAGTAGCAAAATAGATGTAAAAGATGGCCCATAAGATGCATAATAGGAAATACAAGTCTCCAATAAAAGAAAACCCTCAAAAAGAGGTGTTGCAACCATATATTAAGACTGAAAAAACCTTACAGCGTTATTTTAATGGTATGCAATAGCTGTAGATTAAACATTAGATCTAGAGCAGATAAGTGAATAAAAAGTTAGATCTGTAGCAGATCCATGCACTATACAAGCTCCTCTAATGAACCCCCTTGGGGTTTTCAACAAAACACCATGTACAAGCTGTAGATCTGAGATCTAAGACTGCAGATCTATAGACATATTCATATCTTGAAAGTGGATTTTATCTAATATAAAAAATATAATTATCTCCTCCAATAGATCTCCAAAGTGAAGGGCAAATCCCCAACACCTGAAAACCAACTCTCCAAATGGTGTGCCAAATCACCCTGAAACCGCACCTACGGGAATAACATAGATCTGGAAGTGAAACTACACTGTAGGGGTCCAAATATAGTTGACCTACTGCCAAGATATGAAAATGAGGCTCAATCCCTCAAATACTCACCTCCCAATGAAGTAGAACCCTCCTCCACTGAAAAGAAGCACTGAAATGGACTAGATCTGAAAGATCTAATCTCCACTTGCTGCAGCTTGCAAAAAAAACCAAACCCTCAATGGGATCTGTGTTTTAGTTGAAAGAAGAAGCTTGGCCTTCAACCAGATAGTGGAAAATGCAATGCAAACTCTCCCAAGAGCTACTCAATGGGAAAAGGTGGTATTCCCGACTAGGAACACCCAATGATAGATAGCATTCAATCTCAGCTAAAAAACAAGAGAAATATATATGTCTAAACAGAAAATATATTCAGAAAATATGATAAGCATCAACAACCTTCTAATGCTTCCATCCTCTCCCTTTTATAATTCAAGAGCTTGCAATCCCTAAACCACATCTAATGTTAACACTTATTTCACACGAGGCACCTCCATCTCAAACTGCATTGTGCCTCATTGATGGCCACTCCTCCATGAAAACATTGTACATTTGGTCAAGTTTGACCCAGTCAAAGTGTTTTAGCCCCTGTCCACACCTTAGGGTACTTTATTAGGCTGAAAAAATGGTCCACTTTCACATGAGAAGTGGTTTTATTCACAATAAAGAGTGTTATGGGTCTCCCTACCCACTTATTTTCACCTTTCTAAGTGACAAAAAAAAATTTAATATTCCCATTAGTTGTAGGCTAATTTAGGAATATTACAGTCCTCCCCTCATAAATGTTGCTTGTCCTCAAGAAACTACAAGGACATTGCAAAATCTCCAATGGATAAGTCTCCTCCCAAGAATACAAATTTTCCTTTGGTGAATAAACCAAATAGATTTCATCATGAAGAAGTGGGAGATATATGGAAAGAATTATATGGTGTCCATTGGCATCCTTAAGCCATGATAGATGATAAATGTTGGGTGCTTCAACCCCAATGAGAAACTCCAATCTCCATGCTATCATTAAAACAAAGTGAGCCATCCTTGGTAGCTCATAGAAACAGTCACCAATACCCTAGTTATGCAATGTGTAGGGGTTTCATGGCTGAAAATGAGAGGTAAGATCATTCAAATTATGTTTTATCTCCCTCCATTTATGATAAATTTGGAGTTGTTGATCCTGGGCTGCAATAATTTAGTCCTCATGCCAAAAGATACATGGAATATCATGACTCCACTCATTGGTTCTAGGGAGCCTCCTTGCCCAATCCTCCATGCATATAGTGAACAATGTGTCATCACCATATGGGCTCCAAAATAAATATGGACTAAGTGTCATATGACACATTGGATGGTGACAATAGTCCCTCAATTGAGACCAGTGTTCTTCTTCTTCTTCTTGTCTCAAAACATGATATTATAAGTGGCCATCGAGCCACCTTCTTGCTTCCATAAGCTTCTCAAAATCTTGAAAATAGTAGAGGATATTAGGTGTTGGCTAAATATGACCCAAGCAACACATGTCTTGACCAAAATCCTCCCATGTGAGAGGCTTCTCCCAAAGAGATAAGTCAATCATATGGCCCCTTTCATAAGGAAACAAGTGATGTAATGTATTATCCATATAATGTTCCATCCTCCTCTTGAATCATGAATAAATGTGGGAAGTTTCATTCCCAATGGACACATCCAACCAATGTGCCTTCCCTCTAATCATGTTCCCAACAAAGATAAGAACATCATCAACATATGGAATCACAATCAAAGTCATGATAGCTGCCATGTGTAGTAAAGGAGAAGGACAATGGTCTCTTATGTGAAACTAGCGCATTTTTACTCCCAACTACCATAGAATGTGATATAACAAGTGCTTTCCCCACCACTTGTTTGCTACCCAAATAATCTCACCATGGCTGAAGTTGTGAGATATATTTGGTGCTTTTGGAATGCACCCACAATGATACAATACCTCCCTTTTTCGTCCAAGGGTGTGACCATGTTCATCAATTCTTGTGGCCCAAAGTTGGCCATGAATTTTATATGGAATAATACTCCTTTTTGGAGCTATGGCCTACCTATACATGGTAAAATAATACAAGCAATAATCAAATGAATCATTAGACGCAAAAGCATATTCTTTACCACTGTTTCTCCTCATACAAATGGATTGGTGCATAGATGTATCCCCTCTCATTCCAAAAGAGGAAAGAGGTGGCTAAAATAACTCCTCCATAGAGTCATATCTCTCTTCCAACTCCACATGACTCATGCATCTTTGAAAATGTTGATATAGTTCCTCTTCAAAGCCCTTCCAAATGTAGCTTCTCATGATAGTGTTGTAGGCCTTCATGGAATAAGTATGGCTGAAAAAGAACTCTTCATAAGCCCTTTGTATCAACTTCTCCTTGAGCTTGGAAGCTCTAGATAAGAATATCATACCATTATAATAGATGACCTCATCTTGGACTAAATAGCCCTCCTCATGTAGTTGGTCATCAAGTATCATGCATGTGAAAAGATCCTTTGAATAATCCACCAACAGTTGGGATTTCCAATATGGATCAATCTCCCATAGTGATAGCACTGATGATCTATCAACAGAAATGTCTGTCATATGGTTGCTCTCCTCCCTGACATCTCCCATTCCAAAGGTATATGTTGGAAGGTTTCTATCCTTCCCTTTCTTCTCCTCCCACAGCGTAGAATCTGAGATGAGTGTGGGTGATTAAAATGTTGGGAGAATGTCTCCCTCCTCCTGGAGTCTACCCAAGAGTCTCAACACTGTATCATGGTCCCTCAATGCTCCTTCATGAGCCAAACATATCAGTGCTACATCATGTTGAGATAACTCTTTATTCATCTTCCAATCAGGGGGTCTCCCTGGTGGAATGCCTCCATGCAAAGAGACATCAAAATCTGAAGTAGATTGTATAAATGAGTGGACTAATTTTTCCCTCCCTTTACTACATAAATCAGTCTCCTTCTTCTGAATATAAACCCCTTGAAATAAACAAGGGTGCATGCTTCTCATCCTTTGATGTTGATCCACCCTTTCTCCTCCTCCTTGGATCAGGGTGTTACATCCCATTACTATTGTCACATGATGCTCCTTGGGAACCTTTTGAAAATATGCAAAAAGATCCTCCTCTTGAAGAAATAACTTCATGCCCATCCACATGTGGTGATGGTCCTTCTTCAGAAGTGACATCGTTGTTACTTCCTTCTTGCTCTTTCTCCTCATCATTATATGAGGATACCTCATCAACAATGGGAGACCTTAGATCTTGGTCTTCCCTTGGAAGAGGAATCTCCATGACTTCCTTTTGAGAAGAAATCTCTTCATGCAATGGGGATCTTGCCCTTGGCAAGGTATCATACAAGTTTCCATCCCCCTCAATATTTTTCTGAAATGGAGTTGGTATAAAATATTTTTCCAACACATGCAAGGGTTTTGAATTTTCATGCTTTACTAGCTCTATCAAAGAGGCTTCAGTTTTTTTTGCATCAAATCTCTTCACTAATCTTTTAGTGAATCTTTCATAAGTAGATATATTTAAATTTCTTAATGAAAAGGATTCAAATAACCACCAAGCATAAGCTTTACCTTTAAGATGCATTTTTTTTATCCTAAAGGCTTCCTTTTCTAAAACTTGATGTAGATGAAAATATGAGTCTAGCTAATCTATCCAATCCTTGGTTGTGCATGTGGAGGATCCATCAAAATTTGGCAAAAAGAATCTACCTCTTCTGCTTCTGTTGTGATTTTTGGGTCTTTTTTCCTCCTTTATTTGGAAAAACTCTTGGAATTTCAAGTGTTCCTTGAATCTCCAAGATTTAGATTCATACTCCTGAAGATAATCACTCAAATTCTCCTCCTTTGGTGCATCTTCTTTCTCCATCTCCCTTGCAGTAAATCTAGGCATAGTATAATGTTGTAGATCTGATTGTGTGGCTAAATGCTCACACACATAATATGCAGAATTGTGGCTTTCTTCATGTGAAAATATTCTTGAGGGATCTTAATGTCTTTTCCTCCTCATTCCCTTGATCTCTCTTTTAAGCTCATGCATAGTTTGAAGAAGAAGTCTTGAGAAATCCTTCCCTTTCATTCCTCCAGATAAAGGGGTTTTACCCTTGTCTTCTTTCTCATCAGTATAATCAAATATTTTGTGTCTTCTCTCTTGATACCTCTTCTCTCTATCAGTAAGAGGCTCTCCTTCTTCAGAAGACATATTGGCTCTTAGAATGCACAGGTTGTGCTAAGATGATGCTCTGATACCACTGTAATATTCCCAAATGGGTAATCTAGCAATACAATGCAGAATGCTATGAAAATAACGTGGATCATCATAGACAAAGAAGGAGGCCAATATGGAGACCTTTCATATGTATTTACAACAACAAAATAGATGTAGAAGTTGGCCTAGAAGATGCATAACATGAAATACAAGTCTCCAATGAAAGAAAACCCTCAAAAAGAGGTGTTGCAACCATATATAAAGACTGAAAAAGTCTTACAGCATTGTTTTATTGGTCTGCAATAGTTGTAGATTACACATCAGATCTAGAGCAGATAAGTGCATAAAAAGTTAGATCTGTAGTAGATCCATGCACTATACAAGCTCCTCTAATGAACCCCCTTGGGCTTTCTGCAAAAAACCATGTACAAGTTATAGATCTGAGATCTAAGACTGCAGATCTACAGAAATATTTAGAACTGGAAATTAGATCTGATATGATATAAACAATAGAATGATCTCCTCCAACAGATCTCCAAAGTGAAGGGCTAATCCCCAACACCTGAAAACTGACTCTCGAAATGGTGTGCCAAATCACCCTGAAACTGCACCTACAGGAATAACGTAGATCTAGAAGTGAAACTGCATTGTAGGGGTCAAAATATAGTTGGCCTACTGCCAAGATATAAAAATGAGGCTCAAGCCCTCCAATACTCACCTCCCAATGAAGTAGAACCCTCCTCCCCTAAAAAGAAGCACTGAAATGGACTAGATCTGAAAGATCTAATCTCCACTTACTGCAGCTTGAAAAAAAAAACAAACCCTCAATAGGATCTGTGTTGTAGTTGAAATAAGAAGCAGATAGTGGTCAATGCAATGAAAACTCTCCCAAGAGCTACTCAATGGGAAGAGGTGGGATTCCCGACCAGGAACACCCAATGCTAAACAACATTTAATCTCAGCTAAACAGCAAGAGAAAGATATATTTCTAACCAAAAAATATATTCAGAAAATATGATAAACATCAACAACCTTCTAATGTTGCCATCCTCTCCCTTTTATAAGTCAAGAGCTTGCAAACCCTAAACCACATCCAATGATAACACTTCTTTCACACAAGGCACCTCCATCTAAAACTGCGTTGTGCCTCATTGATGGCCACTCCTCCATGACAGTGTTGTATATTTGATCAAGGTTGACCCATTCAAAGTGTTTTAGCCCCTTTCCACACCTTAGGGTACTTTATTAGGCTGAAAATATGGTCCACTTTCACATGAGAAGTGGTTTTTTCACAATAAAGAGTGTTGTGGGTCTCCCTACCCACTTATACACCTTTCTAAGTGACAAAAATTTTTTTTAATATTCCCATTAGTTGTAGTCTAATTTAGGAATATTACATGCGGTTTCAAGAAACCGCACCTATGTACCTATAAAACCCGTGCACCGGAATAGGGTTAAATAAAAAAAAATTACGGCCAAAAATCCGCATTTTTCTCTTTTCAGTGCTCCAGAGCTCTCAAGCACCGGTGAAAATTTACCTTGTGTGATGCGCCCTGCCATTGGTGCTCCCATTGCACACATTGTTGTTGTCCATTGCCCACCATCTCCATTTCGAACTTTACAAAACAGTGGGAAAAAATAGTTTTGCAAATTCTACAGCCAATATGCCTCCTCAATGGCCAAATGTACAAGTATATTCCTTGTTTTTCCATAATTAAACTTTTTAGTGGATTAGTTTTCTAAAATAGCTAAAAAATCACCATATTTAAAAAAATAAAAATAAAAATTCCCGCACTGTGCGCTAGAGTCGTTTAGATCTCACTAGTCACGGTGTTGCTTGCAAATTTACAGGTCACACTACAACCGATGCTAACGGTATCTGCACCAGTTCCAAGGCAGTACCGAATGGCACACCATGATTTTTTAAAATTAAGAAATGGCGGTGTGGTCGGTTACCCAGCCGCACCGTTGACCATGATGAATTGCGGGAATGTGGTCAGTTGACATAAAGATCCACCCCATGGCAGATAATTTTGTCAGCGTACTGCCCCCACGAACTTGACATAGTCAATAGTGCAGTCATGTAAACTACCACATCGTTGACTATGTAGTGATGTCAGGAGGGTGTTGCGCTTCCTAAACTATACGCCCGGGGCGTATAGTTTGGTCAGCGCACCACCCTCCCGACATCACTACATAGTCAACGGTGCGGTCTTTTATACCACCACACCGTTGACCTTATAACTTTTCCAGGAGGGCAGTGTGTTGAAGGTTTTAAGGTGCACCATCGCTGATGCACGACAAAAAAAGGTGCACCGTTACTAGTGCATGCCTGTTTTTTGTGGTGCACTGACTATTTTTTTTTTTTCCAAAAAAAATTGTATATGTATATTCCTAAATACATGTCTCATTTAATAAAAAAATTGTATTTAATTTGTCAATCATTTAGCAGTTTCAAAGGAGAGAAGAGAGGGAATATCAGCAACAACAAGCAGACCAGTATAACATGGTTTGCCTATGGGAGGCACGAGAGAGGGAGAGAGATCTGTACCCTCGCCCTATTACAGTAGCCACGTAGGGGCTCCTAAGGTAGATAAGCCTCCTCAAGTTCTATTAGGAGGCTACATTCCTAAAGGGCGATGGTGTGTTTTTGCAACATTTTATCTGCAAGTGGAATGCCCAACTACAGGCTTTCCGGGTTGGTCCTAACCAATGGTACGTGCCCACTGAGGAGGACATCTATTTCATTACTGGTCTATCGAGGAGAGGGGTGGATTTTCCCTTGTTCCCATAGGTCCCCATTGGCTATGCAGCAGGGATTCAGTTGGTGTACTCTCATAGATACATTAGCACGGATATACTATCTCCTTCAGATTTTCAGGTCTCTGGAGGTCAGTTAAGTATTGCTTCATTTGGTATATAGGAGGTGAGGTTCCTCTTACTATTGATTTTGACCATTTCACACAACACCAGCGACGGGCAACACATTAGTTACTCGCTTATATTTTATGTTGATTCTTTAGTACAGGAGCCACGACTTGTGAGGTGGTCTGTCGTTTTTTTGGCAGTTCTGTACAACTTTAGATAGATGTCGTGCTCATGCACAAGGGAGGTTGAACTTCCCTTTTACTTCAAAGCTATTTTTTTTATTTTTTGAGAGGTTTCCAGAGATGAGGCCTACTTTTTTTCGACATCCTCGTAGGCTAATGCTACATGTACGGATGTAGATGTGGGGACAAATGATGTCCAAAAGGGGCGAGTCCAAGTTTTTCACAAGGATATTGCATGATGCACTAAGTTGCTAGCCAGTGTTGATGAGCATCCCTTGTTACACCATTTTTTGGTCATCTAACCTATTATCATTAGATGGACCCAAGTACACCATGTAAGACCAATTTTACCCTAAGTAAAATTTCCTTCACTATGTTAAATAACTTAATAAACCACATTTATTAGGTTGATCATGGTCCAAACAGGAAACCCCAAAAGGAAATATTAAACAAACCTATATTTGTTTGATTTTCCTCATGGAATAATTAATTAAACCATAATTTAATTATTATTCCCAGTCATGTTTAACCCAAAAACAAAGAAATTAATTTGATAAACCTTTATTTATCTTATTATTTTCTAGGAATAATTATTTAAATCTTATTTAGATAATATTCCTTGTTAAATATGACCAAATCACCCACAAATAATTAAATAAATCATTATTTATTTGATTAGCTTCTAACCGCTTCCTTAAAAAGATAAATAAATCATTTATTTATTTATTTTTGACAAATCAAGGGATTTGACCCAAGTCAAATACCTTTTCCCTCCAACAAATATAATAAAATATCCTATAAAAGGTGGATCTAGATTTGGTTAACATTATTTTAATCATGCACCAAGATCTAGAATGACCCAATATTTTGTTATAAATAGGAGGGTTTTTCCTACCATTCTTCACCTTTTGTTGCCTATTAGATCACTCTGGATCTATACACTTGGTCCCATTTTTCCATCATTTGCTGTGTGAGCTCCCATTGAGCTCTATTCTTTGCATTGGGTTTTCTACACCAACAAGAGAGAGAAATCTTAGATCTGAAGTGATGAGGACTTCCAAGAACCCATCCCACTGAGGAGAATTGGATACGCCTTCTTGTTTTCCTCCCAGGTGCCCAATTAATATAAAAATTCTTTCAAAAATTTTTCTTGTCTTGTCTATTGGTATATGGAGCAAACCCTTGTTTTTTCTGCTTAATGTCTTTCCATGCATAGATCTGGTTTTTGCAGCTCTTTTATGTTCAACTAACCACAGATCTGAAGATATTGGCGGCCACTTTTGTTGTTAGGGCTATTAGTTATGCGTAGCTAAAGTGGTCCTTTTTCGTACACTTCGACAAAGGATTCATACTAACAAATGGCGACTCCACACGGGTTTTAAATTACGACCGTTGTCGTTTTTCATATTCCTGCATATCTAGCTACTTCAGACCCTAGGGTTTCTTTTCAGCTGTTTATTTTTCCTATTTTTATGTTGTTTTTCTCACATAAAACCCTAAAACATTAAAATTTCTAACTTCCGTGTGTTTCTGGCCCTATTGCGCAGGTAAGCGACATCAGCCGCAACTGAGACGGCAACTTTTCCGAAAATCTGCCGCCGAGACAACCGGAACGGGAGGTCGCACTTTTCAGCCCAAAAACTGCGACCTGGACCTCCAGGTCACACTTTTCAGCCTCTTTTCTGCGACCTGCACTGAAAACAGGTCAGAACCTACGACCTGCCAATTTTTCAGTGGTTTTTCTGCAATTTTTCTGGGTTTTGCTGAAGCTTCTGTCAGGGTTTTCCAGCCTCTGTCTCAGCCCGCTTTGACCTAGTTCTGATCTTTTTTTACTCATCTAAGTGGGAACCTAGCCCCCTAGGGCTTCAGTACCCTCCACTTTTTGTGGAAGAGTTTTAGCTATTTCAGCCGTCTGTTTTTCAGAGTTTCAGCCTTCCCTTTTTCAGATCTGAAACCTCCTCCTCAGATCCCTTTAAATCAGCCTTTCTTCCTTTCAAATCACCTCTTGTCGTTTTGTTTGGACCTCTCTTTAGGACCTCCTCCCTGTCCTTTCCACTTTTTGCTGATTTCCTCCCTTTTTCCAGCCACCTTGCCTCTGTCTCTTGGCTGTGATCTGCACCTCTTTTCGGCAGCTTTATCCTTTAGATCCCTGTCCCTCCCGACCTTAGATCTATTGGCCTCTTTTCAGTGTGTTTTGACTAGATTTTTTCCCCTTTTTTAGACTAGTTTTGAGGGACCCGCCTTCTTGGGTTAGATAGATGCAATAGTAGCTGTTAATTTTTTGTTATTTCAGCATTATATACTGTTCTCTGCAGATTTATTTTCAGTTACGCAGCACACTTTTTTCTTGCTCTCAAAACGAAAAGGGTTTTAAAAATTAAAATTAACACACACCACACACTGACCCTAAGTGAAGAAGCGCCTGGTTAACACCGCCTGGAAAAGACTCTAAAATCAATTGTCACTGCACATTTTTTTCCCTTGACCTCACTTGATTCTGTCCCTTTTTTCCCTTGTCGGTTTCCTTCTTCCCGTCATCATTGCGCCCCCAAGGCGCCTTTCCCGGAGACTTCTTGGCCTTCACCCTCAGTTTCCGGTCGATCGACCTGCTCCGTCCCGCCGTCGTCGAGCCAGTCCTCCTCCGAGTCCGCACTCCGATTCCTTTTCTGATTCATTGGGTTCTCCTTCTCCTCCTGGTTCTCCCCCTATCACCTTCACTATGTCTGGTCCAGGGCCTAACGTTAGCGGTGCTCCAGGCCCTAATGCCAGAACCACTACTAGCGGAACCGCCACAGGAACTACCTTGGCCATACCCTTGGTGCTGTACATCGCAGGCCTCAGCCTCCCCGATTTTAATCAGTTGATCAATGACCCTATCCGCCACGATGTTGGTTGGCCTGCTATGCCAACCAACCTCCCCTCCGACATCCCTAAGTTCGAAGGCCTTGCTGGAGAAGATCCAACCAATCATGTCCAATCTTTCCACATGTGGTGTTCCTCAAATTCCATTACCGATGACTCCATCCGTCTTCGTTTGTTCCAACGCACGCTTCTAAATGGTATGTAGACCAAGCCACCTCTTCCCATACCACCTTTGCGACCATTGCCCAAGCTTTCTTATCTTACTTCCAGCTCCCTCTCCGATACGATACCGGTACGGAGCTCTTGACTTCCTTTAAGCAAACATCTTCGACCCGCCTTTCCACCCATGTTCAGGAATGGCGACGTAGACGCAGCTTATGTCGAGCTCCCCCCTTCAAAGATCGGATCTATATGGACTGTTTCCTTCGCTCTCTCCTAGCTCCCATCGGCAAAGATGTCGCCTCCCATTTCCCTCAAACCGAAGAAGCCGCCCTCCAAATAGCCTTGAAATATGACCTGATCTACGCCCAGTCTGGTTATGTTTATACCGTCCTTCCTGACCTCCCCAGGCCCGGCGGCGCTAACGCCCCGGGGGCATCTCATTCCGCCGACGGTATCATTGGAGCCCTTTCCCATCCGTATGCTCAACCTCCTATGGGCTACGGTCTCCCTCACGGAGGGGCCAGCACCTCTAGCACTCTTCCCCCTCCCGGTAGCATGTACCCAGGATACGGCATGCCTCCTCCTTTTGCCCAACCTCCTACTTACCTCAATGTTACCCAACCTAACCATTACCCTTATCCACAGCCTGGTGTGCCAGCTCCTCCGGCATATGCGCTTCCACCTCCCTTGCCTCCTCAACCCCAGCAGCAACACCTACAGCCCCCTTCAGGGCAAGTATTTGCACAGCAGGGTGCGACTAATCCCCCTTCTTCTCAAAGAAGGCGGAGAGGCAATCCAAATCAATCTGCCCCTGGTACTCGTGGACCCAATCCTCAAGGTTTTGACCCTAACACTGCTAACCAGCAACAGGGCACTCAGCCCAAGCCGGATAGGCCTCTTCGTACCAACAAGCCTTGTTCGTGTTGCGGTGTTTACGATCATTACACCCATGATTGTCCCCTTTTACCACAGATGCGGCAGATGTGGGAGTCTCAAGCCACATTGCGCGGACAACATGCCTCCCCTCACGCTCCCCCTAATGTGGCCACTACTCAACCAGCTATGTTTACTGATCCTTTCCATCAGCAAGGATTCGTGGCTACCCAGCCACCTGACGGACGAGTCTCCACTCCACCCTCCATTTCTGGTTCCTCCGATTACCAGATCCTCATGATGACCTCTGATCCATCCCCAACTGTCGACCTTCACCTTCAAACTCGGTCTCGCCAGTACCCCAAGCCTCCCGCTCAGTCTGCCCCCGAGTCCTCTTCTTCCAGTTCTACAGAGCCTCTTTTTCCATCCAATGGCCCCTTACATATCCCTCAACCCAAAGCTGAGGTCCATCCAAAGATTCCTAAGGGACCATTACGTCAAAATGCTGCTTCTGGTCGAGCTGCTCATTCGTATAGCATAGTAGATGATTTGGCGCAATCTCCTGCTGCCATTTCCACACTGGAACTCCTCCAGTCATGCCCTTCCCAAAAGAAGGCTCTACTATCTGCCGTGGGCATTGTAGATCCTGCTAATGACCAAATGATTGTTTGCGACGCCACTCAATCGGACCATCCTCCTCTCCCTCCTTCTGTAGCCTTCCAAATCCCAGTCAAAATCCGGAACGCCAACATTTCTCGGTGTATAATTGATGAGGGGGCATCCACCTGCGTGATGTCCGCTTCGGTTTGGAAGCAACTCGGATCCCCTGAGTTGGCCCCTTCCACGATCACCCTCCGAGCGTGGGACGGCCATGCCTCCCAGCCCCTTGGCCTGTTTTGTAATTGTCCTATCACCCTCGCCGGTAAGACTATTTGCGTTCACGTCGAAGTCATAGACGCCCCGCTAGACTACAACCTTCTATTGGGGTGAAGCTACACCTATGCTATGTCTGTTGTCCCATCCACGGTTTTCCGCAAGATGTCTTTCCCCCATAATGGAAAGATAGTCACCATTGACCAGTTGACATATCATGAGCCAAAATCGCAGACCTCACCTAAGACGACCATCTCTTCTGTAGCCAATAAGCAAACCATCAATTCCTTGACCAGTGTCTCCACCGGTGTTTACAAAGACTCCTCCCTGCTTGGAACCTTTCCTAGTCTCCCCCCTCCTCCTATCACTGATCCCAGCTTATCTAATGTTTGCATGATGCAATCGTCGCAGGCTGCCCTTAAGCGGCCTGCTTCGGCTAGTCAGCAACCTCCCCCTCGCCCTCCGCAACCCACTCCTAGCCATTCATCTCAGCCAGCCGGTCCTCCTCCTTCTGGCCCTCCCCCTACAGCTGGTATCCCTGAACCCCTTTATCCTCCTGGATCGGTTCCCCCAGGCCTTAACCATCTCGGAGCCGTCCCTCCTGGTCATTACCCTGCTTGGCAGATACCTTTCCTGGCTCCCCCTCCCAGAGTATATTCTGTCCCAGTCATGGCCACCCTCTCTCTCCCTAACCTGACCTTGGGCATACCGGTCTGGTACCTTGATCCTCCAGCCGCTACCCCTCCTGGTCACCCAAAACCCTACATGGCTTTGACTCCGGTTCAACCGGTCCCCCTCGCTTCCTTCGTTGCCACTGTGCCCCTAGCACCTCCACAGGACCCTTCTCCTGTCATGACGACTCCCGGGAAGAAAGGAAAAGCTCGCAAGGGGGCACCCAAAGACAAGACCAACACGACTGACCCGACCCCTCCTCTGCCTGCAAAGCCTTGTGCCTTGTGTGATGTCGCCGATCATGCCACCCATGCTTGTCCCGAGTTGCCTCGTATTCAGCCCATGGTTAAAGTCGTGTTCCCCGAATCTACGATCCCTGAAGCCTCCATTCCTTCTTCGTCCGTAACCAAGAACCCCAAGACCCTCCGCACCAACAAACCCTGTGCTTTGTGCGGAGTCCATGGCCATTACTCCCACCATTGTCCTCACCTGACGCATTACCGCGCCTCTTTAGAGGTAGTTTGAGAGTATGAGGTTGAACAAAATCAATCTTCCTCTCCAATACTCGCGCAGTATGCTTCGGGCCAGCTTGAGGATCCCCCCGCTCCCATCGACATCCCCCCCCTGATGTTCAGATGGCGGAGTCTACTACGACCATTCTGTTAGCCATCAGTATTTTTTACATGTTAGTGATGACTATATCTACAGCTGAGTTTTCTAGAAACTGATTTCCTTATGTCAATATGTCATCTAGAAAACCCTCATACAACTTTTTTCGCCCTTCTACTTTTCAGTCCACCCATGTCGAAATCAAAACCTCATTATCACTATCCTACCTGGCTTCAGCCCTCCTGGTCTTCCATCAGCTTTAAAAGGCAAATCCAAATCTGTTTCAAAAGTATCCCTTATGTTAGGAAATGGCGCTTTAAGGCATTTTACCCTTGGCAATCATCAAAAGGCCAAAAAGCCTCCATCTGCTACAGACCAATCATGACCAACCTCCTACTTTGCAAATCAAATTGACAAAAAACTCTAAGTCGCGCCACTCACACCCCCTAGGTCTCAGCACTGCATGAACCACAGTCTCAAGCTGATTAGTAGGTGTTTCCCAGTGTTTTATGGATTCTGCAAAGAACAGGAAATAAAACTTCATCTCAGGAGTAAATGCTTGAATCTACAGTTAGAAGAACAGCTGCTTCTAAAGGTAACATGAGCCTGAGATATGTCTGCAAAACAGAGAGCCACTCATCAAAACCTTGCATTTTCCTTCCAGCATGAAAATCACAGTAAGAGAAAGACACCACTATCACAGCAAACTGGTAAATTGTCAAGGCCCAGAACCTCCTTCATTTACAAGCAGAGGGTTAGGGCGCCTCCTTCATCTACAAGCAGAGGGCGCTGGCCATTTTTGAATTAAAGGAATGCATAAGCCCAGGTTTGCCTTTTACTGGACAGTGAAACAATAACTACAGGTTTTCTGACTGTGAGTGATGATCCTGACAGGGATAAACTCTGAAGTATGCAAGTTCAAAGGAAAACAGAGTTTGGTCTGATAGAGGAAGTCATGAGAAGTTTTCAAATCAGGTGAAATGATGAAACTTTAGAGATGGATATCATTGGTAAAAACCCTTCTGACCATAAGCAACCTGCTTATCCACAAGATCAAATTGAAGAGGTGCTGACAAACATGTCATCACACAGGCAGAAGAAAGTTCTTTGTTTTTCAAAAGACACTGACCTCCATAGTCACAGAGACTATCTTTCAAGTAATTTGTCATGAGATGACCAAAGCAAATGATGACATCTCAGTTTCCCTCAGAACAGTACAGGGAGACAGTGTCACTTTGGCTAGGGTTTTTTCTGAAACACAGTGATGCTTGCAAGAAGAGATGCTAGTATTGATGTTTTTTAAGTAGTTTACTTACCATCACATCCAGGGAAAAGCTGTGTCAAACAGATTTGTCAAAAAACCTTCAGATACCTTACCTGATGAAGAGCCTCCTCCATGTATGAGCAGATGGCCCAAGCCTTGGATGTTTTTAAAGACTGATTGATCTAAGAGACAGTGGAAAGAGACAAAGGAAGAAAGCTAAAAGGTCTTTACACCAGGTAAATGATAGTGTTTATGATACAAAAGTATTGGTTTTCCTATTCAAATGAAATGTCTGTCAAACTGTACCTATAGTGGAAAGGAGACAATATTGAATATATGCATGCATTGATACCAAAAAGGAGCAGTTTCTTTAAAGGAAATGGTTAAACAGTACTCCACTATCACCTGCCCAGAAGTCTATAGGAGCTCTTTTTGAGTAAAACAGAGAAAATATGGTATGAAGGGATGCAAGCTAGAATATAGCACTTACAATCCAAAAAGGAACTTGTTTATCACCTGGAAGCGGGGACTGACACCATGTACAAAAAGAGCTTTTTCCAAAGCCTGCTCATCATATAGCCATCAGCAGATTAAGACAGAGTTTCTGGAAATGAGTTTTATTAGCTCTGGGCAGCACTCAAAACTCATGAAGCACTTCACTATTACAAATCCAATCAAAGGACATCTACAGGATTCTGTCAAACCAAGCTTAAAAAGAGGAGGCATTTCTGCAAAGCAGGGAACAGTCAGGACATTTTATCACAAGTCATCATCCAGTTTTGAAGAATTTGGCAAGCTTGAAAAGGAATCAGCTACAACGTGTCACCTGCAAAGGAGAAAAGGTAAAACAGTGGACAAAGTTGACCTTTGCAAATAGTTCCATTACAAAAGGTCAAATACTCTGGTCAAAGTCAAATAATAACTATGTTTCAAAGAACCCTGTTGTTCCTGCTTCACCAGTTTATCCTTTCAGACATACATCACAAACAGTGGGAGGCTATTCAAGATTAGCTCCCAGGATGGACATGGTGAATAGGTATACAATGTTATAAGTGGACAAAGAAGTGGTTTGATAGATTGTCAGTTTTGGAGTTTGGAACAAATGCATCTTTCTCATCATTCAAAAAGACAGGTACATCATAGGTAATGTACCTATAAGCAGGAAATTATTTTGGAAAAAAGGGGCGCCTTCTTGAAATCAAGAAACCATGACCAAATCCAAGTTATGTCAGTAAACTTAGCACCTGTTGTATTTAAAGATTGGAGAAGCTGTCAAAGACCAAAGGCTGTCAAAACAAGTTGATGAAACAAGCCATGTCCTTCAGAAACAACTCGGTATTCAGGTATTTCATTAACAGTTTTAAAAGGGGTTATTATACATCATAAATATTACCTGCATCTTTAAAAAAAATGACAGAGATGATGTAGAAGTTATCAAGTTATTTGTCAAAGTCTGAAGTTCGGTTTTATCACCCAAAGAACAAAACAGGAAACCACTGTTCAAACACCGGTGCATGAGTAAGACAAGTTTCTGGTTTTTTAAAGCCATTTATGTTTTTATGAAGAGGCTCAAGTATGAGATGCACCGAGGATATCCAAAAGTGTCAAAAAGACTGTGAAAATTCGCAAAGAAGCCAAACCAAAAGTCCACTTTGCATTTCAAAAGGAGGTGACCGTTGAAGATTTGTTTGAAATGATATAAGGAGTGAGGTCGAGGGTGAGTTTATCTTTTTTCCAACTGCAAACAAAGTTCCACGCCTCCCTAGCACCAAAGCAACAAATTTCTGGTCGGTTTGCAGAGTGTGGCACTGTGAAAGGCCGAGCGACGCGCCTGCCATTCCGCGCGACGCGCCTGGGGGCGAATTTACAAAGGCACCCCGTGTACGCGCGACGCGCCTGTACACGCCCGACAGCCCGAACCGACAGGCCACCCGGGCGGTTTCTCTTGCGCGACGTTCTATCTTTAAAGAATGCCGCGCAGTTTTGAAGATCTCCAGAGCTGCTCCAAGCTTTCCTCCAAGGTTTCTTCAGCATTTTCAAGAGGTATTTCGAAATTTCATCCACATTTCTGAAATTGCCAAATGATAAAAGTCAGTTTTTTGCATGGGCCTATCTGTTGAAACAGCATGTATGGTTGAAGGTTTTCTCCCCAAAGATGGATATTCCACATTAAAAGGGTCTCGATTATTGTAAAAAGGGAATCTTTACAGCTCTTTGCTCAAAGTTTTTGGAGCTTTTAAAAGAAAACATTGTTACCTCTGTTTTAAATATAAATCTGACTGTATACTTACACCAAGGTTAATGAGCATGTTTTTGTTTAAAAAGTGACATGCATAAGAGAACAGTGAAGTTACAGTAGGAGAAGGGGTTATTGGTCAAGCAGAAACTTATAGGTTAAAGCTGCAGAGGAGGATTTTGTCATAGAAACAGGGCTTAGGTCTGTCAGGTGGAACAAAGGTTTTCTCCTCCAAAAGCTAGGGTTACATGTATAAGGGGCCCTTGACTGTTTTGAAAAAGAAAACTCACATAAGCTTCTGCCCAAAAGCTTTGTAATCTTTGAAAAGATCTGTCATCTTGGCTCAGGATTATGCCAGGTGACTTTTCAATTGCATAAAGAGTTGTTTTCACACATGCAAGTTGATTGACTGTTGGCATACTTAGTCAAGGCAGATTTGGAATAATTGGAAAATACAATGTTGATCAAAGACACAAGATGTGTTGATTAACTTTCAAAGATCACCCAGCAGGGAAACTTTGGCATTATATACAACCTGCCTCATATAGTCTGCCCCTCTTTTTCACTGTATTATTTCCTACTGTGAATTTGTTGACAGAGATTTTCTAAAGGTGAACAGGACACTTTCTGGAGGGCAGGTTTTTTGATGGGAATTTAGCATTAGAGACAGAGATATAAGTGTGGTGGTTGATCTCTTAAATTCACAAGTAAAGGGTATTTTTCCTAAAAACACTGTGCACTGATATTTCACCTAACCTAGGTCTCCTTTTTCTTTCACTGTATGATCTCTTCTAGAGAAATCTGTTGACAAAGGTATTTTCAAGGTGGAAGACCATTTCTGAAGAGCAGGGTTTTTATGATTAATATTTGTCTTGAAGACCAAATACAGGTGTGTTGATTGGCCTCTAACAAATCCACAAGGAAAGTGATTTTTCAATACTGTGCACAGGTAATCTACACAGCAGTTTGTCTCATCTTTGCTATAAGTACCCTATTGAGATATATGCCTGGCTGAGGTACATTCAAAGATGAAAGGCTGATTTTAAGGAGAGCAGAAGTTGTGTGTTACAAAAGCTTGTTGCATTTCATCCAAATCTCATTGTCTATCTGTCCAAGCAGCATAGTGACACAGTTTGTTTCCAGCAGGGCTTTTTTACACACAGTGAGGGCAGTTTGTCTTTTCCAAAGCATATTCAGGTTAAAATGCCCTTCTAGGCAAGACAACAGGAGCAGCATGACAGTGATAAATATGAGCAGCAGCAGATAGGTGATGAAGGATAGAAGGCCCATGATGAGGGACAACAGCAGCAAACAGAAAGGAACAGCAGCAAACAGAAAGGAACAGCAGCAAACAGAAAGTGAACAGCAGCAAATAGAAAGTGAAGGATAGCAGGTCCAAGATGAACAGCAACAGGTACACATTGATGAACAGCAGTAACTCAGTAGTGATAAACAGCAGTTTCAAGAAGCGCCTAGCACGGAAAGAAGGGAAAAGCATATCAGCCCTTGATATTTTGGCCTCAGCTTCAGAGCAGGTTGCTATGGACCCTTGAGGGTCATGCATGCCAATTTTGGGCCTTTTTCGGCAACTTTTTGTTTTTTGGCATTTTTTGGGTTTTTGGTCGAAAACTCATAATTTCGCCATTTCAGTTTGATTAGTTGTCAAGGGAGGAGGATGATACCGATGGATGCCATAATTCTATGAGCAGGTCTCCAGCGATTTTTAGGGCATTCGAAGATCATTCGCCCCCTCAAATTGGCGAAAAACACCCTCTTTTTGCACATTCTGCCCGCCATATCAGCAGTCTACTATTTCCTGGTTTTTTACACACATGTACAGTTTTGGATGACTTCCAGGCCTCAGATCGAGATGGTTTCAGTTGCGCCGGAAAGTAGACACAGAAATCTTTCCAACAAGCCATTATGAGCCTCATTTCGACATCGAGAAGGCTGCCTATTGCATCCAGCAAGTCAGGGGACCTTTTTCAGGCATAAATATGAAGTATTTTTGTAATTTTTGAACCTCAAAAATCTGCTTTTCCCAAATGTGCGTTAAGCTATTTTTATCCTTGGGAAATGATGTAAAGTCAATATAATTTCCGTTTTTAGCAGTTTTTAGATATTTTATGGGATATTTTGTGCCTTGGGCTTTGCAAAGCCTCAAGGAAAAGTTTAGATATTTTGACTTGGCCAATGGGATAGCTAGTTGCTCCATGAGGTTTTCCTCCCTCAAGCCTATTTATTCCATGGGTTTCATTGTAAATAGGAGGCTGAACTTGAGAGAAGAATTAATACATTGGTCATATGAGCTTTGAAGAATACACTTGTGTTATGATTTTTGGACTGCCTCTTGGATGCTTTTGATGAATGATGAAGGATTGGTGATGGATTCCATGACATGGTAGAATGGTATAGTGTTTCTTGATATGTTTTTGTCTTCTAGTTTTCATTCATAAATCATGCTTCTTGCTTCTATAGATCAGTAGAGATTGATTTTGAGATATGCCCATGGAGGCACCTCAAAATTCCTGAATCTTCATAGCTTGATGTTTTCTTCTTCCTTAGTTATACTAAAGAATTCTTGACTGCTCTTTAGTAACTTAAGGTACTGTTTGCTAGTTTTATTTACAAATTCTATGCATGTTGAGTAGGATGTATGGTGTGCCCTGCCTACCTATAAAGCTGCCCATAGTTCTATCCATAAAACTTTCTCTTTGACTGATTAGTTGATCATCTTGTTAAACCAAGGAGGCCTAGTCCCGATCTAGCCCTTTGCCTAAAACTATGAAAGCTTGTTTGTCAAAGTGCCCAATGACTTAGAGACTGTGTTTAGGCGTTCCGGCATAGTTTTATGAGTTGTTATTCCTTCTTATGTTTTTTCCCCAAAGTCTGATAGCCATTTCCCAAAGTTAGAGGGTCTTATACTTCTATGTATGGCTGGAATGTTTGATTTCTATGTATTAATTAGCTCATAGTTACATTTAGCATGATTAATGGCTTGCTATAACATGTTTATGTCTGCTATCAACTAGTTACACTTGAAATCCCTCGTCTTTTCACAAGCTTGATGTCCATTTACTCCATTCTTCCCAAAGATCCCTTCTACCGTGAATCAAATCGGCCCTACAGCAACCTTACATCATAATCTCATAGCTTCCTTGACCTGTTTGACCCCATAGCCCAATTGATCTGACTTCTTGTTACCTGTTTTATGTCTTTGATCAGTTTATCCCTCACAAACTTAAAAAACTAAAAAACCAAAAAACTCACTTCATAACTAGCCTAATATCAGAACACCATAAGCAAAACACACCGACATCTTTTACACATATAGAGAGAGCCCTCTCTGAGTCCAGGAAGGCTAGGTCCTTGGGCTCCAAAGCTTGGTTTGATGTTACATCGTCATTTGGCTAGCCAATCGGCCAAATCACGGGACACTAACATAATGGCGATCACGGTGGGACCTACTGAGTACATGAAAGTCTAGCGAACTCTTATAGACTCTTTAGTCCTTCAATCCTAAACTCAGACCATCAGCCTTTAGAATCATTTAGTGTAAACTCTCTGTTTCACCATCTTAGCAAAGTGATGAATCAGGTTTATAACACTCTTACATCCTAGGTTGCACATAAAACTCAGAAAAAACCACAAAAACTCCTTTAGATTGGTTTTTGATAGTATTGGTGGTGGACCATACAAATATACCTCAAAACAACTAAAAATCCACCTGGCGACTCCACTAGCCTCCAGTAGGCCTTACTACCTTGCTAAATTTTAGAATTCCATCCGATTTAGCCACCTCATCGCCACCCTAACATAATGGCGATCACGGTGGGACTCTGAGTAACAAAAATCTTAGTTTCCCTCATCTTTAGAAACCTTTAAGCATACTATCTAATTGACTTATCCCACTTCTCACTAATATAGTGACACTCACAGTAGGACCTTCCGAGTTAGTGACAATCTAAGTACACCTTAGTAACTCTTGAAGTCTCAATCAAGCTTAGTAAATTTAGATATTGTCTGAAGGGTAGAAAATAGCTCTTTCACCATCTTAGCAAAATGATGAGTCAGTTATAGAAAACTCTTCCAAACCTTGTAGGCACGTAAAACTCAAAAAAAAAAAACCCCAAAACACTCCCTTAGATTGGTTTTTGTCAACATTGGTGGTGGACCATACAAGTATACCTCAAAACAACTAAAAATCCACCTGGCGACTCCACTAACTTCTAGTAGGCCTTACTATTTTATCAAACTATAGGCTACTATCCGATAGACCTATCCCATCGCTCACTAACATAGCGGGAGATGGTAAGACACTGAGTACATAATAGTCCAGCAAACTCTTATAGACTCTTTGGTCCCTTTAGATACCTTAAACAAGCAAGCAGCCCATAGACCCATTTAGAGTAAACTCTTTTGTTCTCATCACCCTAGCAAAGTGTTGAAACAAGTCTAGGATACTTTAAACCATAGGCTGCACATAAACTCAGAAAATCCAAAACATTCCCAGATTAGTTACCGGTGGTGGACCATAGCTGAATCTTTTCAAAAAACAAACAAGTTCCACCTGGCGACTCCACTAGCCTCCAGTAGGCATTTTTCCCCACTAGTCCTTATAAAGACTCCTAGGAATGTGGTAAGTAAACCCAATCATCCTGATGGAGGAAGACATGGCTCAACACCTGAGGACACAAAGGAGATATGCTCCGATGAGCAGAGAACATATCCCTGGTTTCCCACACAAAATGCCCACAGATGTAAATTGGTTCGAAGACCTATCTGTCTTTCGAAATGAAAATATTGACAACCCATTTTTACACCTCATCAAATTTCATATGCATGTATGTAGCTTAAAGGTTGAATGGCATCAGGACTGCCTTATGAAAATGTTCATGGGTACATTAGAAGAGGAGGCAAGAGAATGGTATGAGAACCTAGAACCTCGCACCTTGTTTTCTTTGAAGGATTTCCACAAAGTATTTTATAAACGCTATATAGGGCATTGTCCATCTCTATCATTGGCTGAAAATTGTTGTGATCACTCTGAAAAACTCATACAACACCTTGTAAGCATTGAAGAAGAATACGGAAATTGGCATCCTGAAGAGTTTTTAGAGGAGGTCCATAATTTTCTTACCCAAGCTAACAATCAAGATGACCAAGAAAAGTTGATCCTAGATGAAATCCATCAAGAAATAAGAGAGGATCCACAAGAACTCTGTGAAAAGGTTGAAACAGATAACAATCCATCTGCCCTTTCATATAAAATACAAGAGGACATTTAGCCACAAGATCAACTTCCACAAAAGATGGAAAGAAATTGTTGCCCCATCCAAAGAAAACATAAAATACCTTCTCCCTTAATTGAACAGGAAATAGATCAAATAATAAACATGCAGACAGCCTCTGAAACTTCATGTAACCAAAACTTTGCTGATTTTTCTCCTTTAAACCCTGCATATCATAAATCAGAAAAAATATTTGTAAATCAAGTTGAAGAAAAGCAATCTGATTGTCCAATATACATGGCTGGTGACATTACTTATGTTAATGATTCTCCAATGTTTGATCAATATGTTGATGATTATGACTTCCAAACAGAAACTAACTTTGCAGAAGATTCAGTTTTTGATTGTCGAGAGGAAGCTCAGTTTCATGAACTTGAGAAAAGTAAGCAGCCATTACAGATCATCTATGACACTGATGAGGAGAGCCTTGAAGGTTCAGAAGTAAGTGAAGAGTCTCGGACTCTTTGCTCTACTTCACTTCAGTCCATCAGAGATAACATTCACATAATTGGAAATCAACAGTTTTTCAGCTTTGATGATGAGGTTGAGGAAGATGGTGAAATTCTTGAGCATGTTGTAAATGAGAAGCCTTTTCCTGAAATGGTTGAGGAAATCATTTTGGACATAGAATCTTCCTTAACTCCAGATTTGCAGTTACCCAGTTCCATTGAGTTAAAAATTGCAGATGATGAAGTAGAGGTTGAGAAACAAATGAGAGTTGTCACACTATCCTTTGAAGATGATTTGTTGTCAAAGTGTATCCCTGCTCATCGACCTAATGACCTTCACACAGTTTTCAGCCCGCCCTATCAAAACACATCAGCTTGGATTGAAAACTACACTGCAATATATGATGAGTCTGATATTTCAAGTGATCATGAGCAAGGGGAAGAGTTGCTTTACCAGGAGAGTCCTAGATATAGCCAAGTGGAAGAAAGAGTAGTCCTAAATGAAGCCTATGTCTCAAATCCTCTAGATCAGGTATTATTCCAAGATCCATTTGTTGTTTTCCTTGAGAAGTCTAAAGGAGTAGTGGGTTCTATCATGAAAAAGTTGCTACCTAGAATGAGAAAAAACTTAAGCATTACTGTCCGGAAACAAACCAAATGGGAGTGGCCTTTTCATTATTTCTGCATCATGAAAAAACTAAACCAGAATCCCCCATGTAATCATCTACTTGACTGGTTGCATTGGAAAGAAGATTTCACCAAATATATGTTGTGTACAGATTATATTAGGATAGAAAGACAACAATAGAAAATAAGCTTAGCCTGTGAGCACCTTTTCATTTGTAGTTTGTTTGAAGAAGAAGTGAAAAAGTAGAAAATACAAAAAACAGTGAAAAGTAGAAAAAGAGGGCAGTTTCTAAAAAGTAGTGGTAAGGCCCCATGTTCCAAAAAATAGTCCTTCGGAAAGCGCGCAAGTCTAAATGCCGCTACTAGTACTTCAATGTCTTGTTCAGCTATCTAGCCTAATCATAGCTGAGCATGTTTAAATTTATTTGCTGATAAGTTAGTGAGTGCAAAGATAGTCAACATTGTGTAAGATTGACTTATCACAGAGCTTAGATTAGGGAGAGATTCTGGTTCCACATGCCTAAAACAGAACCAAAGAGAGAAGCGAGGGATGAAAAACACATTGTACATCTTAGCCCCGCTTGTCTAGTTTTCATTTTGTTGCAAAATAACATTTGTGTGCAGCTTGTCTTTTATGCCGCAAATGCATGACAAATCAGACTGCCTAATCCTGATTTGATCATTTTTGAATTTCATGTTGTAGATTAGAGAATGAAATCCTGTCAAACTGCTTAATCTTGATAGTCGATCTAGCATAGGTAGAGTAATGAAGGAGTTCATCAGTCTAATCTGAACTCCCGGTAGATATAAGAGTAGAAATAGATAGCTTCATTTTGCAAAAAGAAAAATATGCATTGTCAAAAGGCTTCTAATTCAAACGCGCCAAAGAGAAGAAAGAATGTTAGGAGAGATAGTGGGGTAGGTAGAAGTATCATTGATGTTAATCATGTTGTCAATTTTTCAGAAATAACATCAAGAGAAGGGTAAATTTTGCGCCAATGGATAAGGCACTGGTCTTCATAAGCCAAAGATCTGAATTCTGGACACCTCCTGACGAGGAGCTGCCCTCCCCAAATGGAGCCACTGTTAGCCATCATTATTTTTTACATGTTAGTGATGACTATATCTACAGCTGAGTTTTCTAGAAGCTGATTTCCTTATGTCAATATGTCATCTAGAAAACCCTCCTAAAACTTTTTTCGCCCTTCTACTTTTTAGTCCGCCCATGCCGAAATCAAAACCTCATTATCACTATCCTACCTAGCTTCAGCCCTACTGGTCTGCCCATCAGCTTTAAAAGGCAAATCCAAATCTGTTTCAAAAGTCTCCCCTATGTTAGGAAGTGGCGCTTTAAGACATTTTACCCTTGGCAATCATCAAAAAGCCAAAAAGCCTCCATCTGTTACAGACCAACCATGACTGACCTCCCACTCTGCAAATAAAATTGACAAACAGCTCTAAGTCGCGCCACTTATACCCCTAGGTTTCAGCACTGCATGAACCACAGTCTCAAGCTGATTAGTAGGTGTTTCACAGTGTTTTATGGATTCTGCAAAGAACAGGAAATACAGCTTCATCTCAGGAGGAAATTCTTGAATCTACAGTTAGAAGAACAACTGCTTCTAAAGGTAACATGAGCCTGAGATATGTCTGCAAAATAGAGAGCCACTCATCAAAACCTTGCATTTTCCTTCCAGCATGAAAATCACAGTAAGAAAAGGACACCACTGTCTCAGCAAACTGGTAAATTGTCATGGCCCAGAACCTCCTTCATTTACAAGCAGAGGGTTAGGGCGCCTCCTTCATCTATAAGCAGAGGGCGCTGGCCAGTATTGACTTAAAGGAATGCAGAAACCCAGGTTTGCCTTTTACTGAACAGTGAAGCAATAACTCCAGGTTTTCTGAATATGAGTGATAATCATGACAGGGATAGAGTTTGAAATATGCTAGCTCAAAGGAAAAAAGAGTCTGGTCTGATAAAGGAGGTCATTTGAAGCTTTCAAATCATGTGAATTGTTGAACTTTAGAAAGGCATGTCATTAGTAAAAATTCCAATCATAAGTAGCCTGCTTGTCCACAAGATCAAATTGAAGAGGTGCTGACAAAACATGCCATTACACAGGCAGAAAGAAAGTTCTTTGTTTTTCAAAAGACACTGACCTCCATAGTCACAGAGACTATCTTTCAAGTAATTTGTCATGAGATGACCAAAGCAAATGATGACATCTCAGTTTCCCTCAGAACAGTACAGGGAGACAGTGTCACTTTGGCTAGGGTTTTTTCTGAAACACAGTGATGCTTGCAATAAGAGATGCTAGTATTGATGTTTTTTAAGTAGTTTACTTACCATCACATCTAGGGAAAAGCTGTGTCAAACAGATTTGTCAAAAAACCTTCAGATACCTTACCTGATGAAGAGCCTCCTCCATGTATGAGCAGATGGCCCAAGCCTTGGATGTTGTTAAAGACTGATTGATCTAAGAGACAGTGGAAAGAGACAAAGGAAGAAAGCTAAAAGGTCTTTACACCAGGTAAATGATAGTGTTTATGATACAAAAGTATTGGTTTTCCTATTCAAATGAAATGTCTGTCAAACTGTACCTATAGTGGAAAGGAGACAATATTGAATATATGCATGCATTGATACCAAAAAGGAGAAGTTTCTTTAAAGGAAATGGTTAAACAGTACTCCACTATCACCTGCCCAGAAGTCTATAGGAGCTCTTTTTGAGTAAAACAGAGAAAATATGGTATGAAGGGATGCAAGCTAGAATATAGCACTTACAATCCAAAAAGGAACTTGTTTATCACCTGGAAGCAGGGACTGACACCATGTACAAAAAGAGATTTTGCCAAAGCCTGCTCATCATATAGCCATCAACAGATTAAGACAGAGTTTCTGGAAATGAGTTTTATTAGCTCTGGGCAGCACTCAAAACTCATGAAGCACTTCACTATTACAAATCCAATCAAAGGACATCTACAGGATTCTGTCAAACCAAGCTTAAAAAGAGGAGGCATTTCTGCAAAGCAGGGAACAGTCAGGACATTTTATCACAAGTCATCATCCAGTTTTGAAGAATTTGGCAAGCTTGAAAAGGAATCAGCTACAATGTGTCACCTGCAAAGGAGAAAAGGTAAAACAGTGGACAAAGTTGACCTTTGCAAATAGTTCCATTACAAAAGGTCAAATACCCTGGTCAAAGTCAAATAATAACTATGTTTCAAAGAACCCTGTTGTTCCTGCTTCACCAGTTTATCCTCTCAGACATACATCACAAATAGTGGGAGGCTATTCAAGATTAGCTCCCAGGATGGACATGGTGAATAGGTATACAATGTTATAAGTGGACAAAGAAGTGGTTTGATAGATTGTCAGTTTTGGAGTTTGGAACAAATGCATCTCTCTCATCATTCAAAGGACAGATACATCATAGATAATGTACCTATAAGCAGGAAATTATTTTGGGAAAAAAGGGGCACCTTCTTGAAATCGAGAAACCATAACCAAATTCAAGTTATGGCAGTAAACTTAGCTCTCGTTGTATTTAAAGATCGGAGAAGCTGTCAAAGCACAAAGGTCAAGCCAAAACAAGTTGATGAAACAAGCCATGTCCATTGATGAAACTCAGTATTCGGTATTTCAGTTGCAGCTTTAAAAGGGTTATTATACAATCATAAATATTACTCCGCATCTTAAAAAAATGACAGAGATGATGTAGAAGTTATCAAGTTATGAGTTATTTGTCAAAGTCCGAAGTTCAAGCATCACCCAAAGAACAAAACAGAAACCACCGTTCAAACACCTAAGGCATGAGTAAGACAAGTTTCGGTTTTTTAAATCCATTTATGTTTTTATGAAGAGGCTCAAGTATGAGATGCACCGAGGATATCCAAAAGTGTCAAAAAGACTGTGAAAATTCGCAAAGAAGCCAAACCAAAAGTCCACTTTGCATTTAAAAAGGAGGTGACCGTTGAAGATTTGTTTGAAATGATATAAGGAGTGAGGTCGAGGGTGAGTTTATCTTTTTTCCAACTGCAAAAAAAGTTCCACGCCTCCCTAGCACCAAAGGAACAAATTTCTGGTCGGTTTACAGAGTGTGGCACTGTGAAAGGCCGAGCGACGCGCCTGCCATTCCGCGCGACGCGCCTGGGGGCGAATTTACAAAGGCACCCCGTGTACGCGCGACGCGCATGTACAGTGGCGCGACGCGCCTGTACACGCCCGACAGCCCGACCCGACAGGCCACCCGGGCAGTTTCTCTTGCGTGACGTTCTATCTTTAAATAGTGCCGCGCAGTTTTGAAGATCTCCAGAGCTGCTCCAAGCTTTCCTCCAAGGTTTCTTCAGCATTTTCAAGAGGTATTTCGAAATTTCATCCACATTTCCGAAATTGCCAAATGATAAAAGTCAGTTTTTTGCATGGGCCTATCTGTTGAAACAATATGTATGGTTGAAGGTTTTCTCCCCAAAGATGGATATTCCGCATTAAAAGGGTCTCGATTATTGTAAAAAGAGAATCTTTACAACTCTTTGCTCAAAGTTTTTGGAGCTTTTAAAAGAAAACCTTGTTACCTCTGTTTTAAATATAAATCTGACTGTATACTTACACCAAGGTTAATGAGCATGTTTTTGTTTAAAAAGTGACATGCCTAAGAGAACAGTGAAGTTATAGTAGGAGAAGGGGTTATTGGTCAAGCAGAAACTTATAGGTTAAAGCTGCAGAGGAGGATTTTGTCATAGAAACAGGGCTTAGGTCTGTCAGGTGGAACAAAGGTTTTCTCCTCCAAAAGCTAGGGTTACATGTATAAGGGGCCCTTGACTGTTTTGAAAAAGAAAACTCACATAAGCTTCTGCCCAAAAGCTTTGTAATCTTTGAAAAGATCTGTCATCTTGGCTCAGGATTATGCCAGGTGACTTTTCAATTGCATAAAGAGTTGTTTTCACACATGCAAGTTGATTGACTGTTGGCATACTTAGTCAAGGCAGATTTGGAATAATTGGAAAATAAAATGTTGATCAAAGACACAAGATGTGTTGATTAACTTTCAAAGATCACCCAGCAGGGAAACTTTGGCATTATATACAGCCTGCCTCATATAGTCTGCCCCTCTTTTTCACTGTATTATTTCCTACTGTGAATTTGTTGACAAAGATTTTCTAAAGGTGAACAGGACACTTTCTAGAGGGCAGGTTTTTTGATGGGAATTTAGCATTAGAGACAGAGATATAAGTGTGGTGGTCGATCTCTTAAATTCACAAGTAAAGGGTATTTTTCCTAAAAACACTGTGCACTGATATTTCACCTAACCTAGGTCTCCTTTTTCTTTCACTATATGATCTCTTCTAGAGAAATCTGTTGACAAAGGTATTTTCAAGGTGGAAGACCATTTCTGAAGAGCAGGGTTTTTATGATTAATATTTGTCTTGAAGACCAAATACAGGTGTGTTGATTGGCCTCTAACAAATCCACAAGGAAAGTGATTTTTCAATACTGTGCATAGGTAATCTACACAGCAGTTTGTCTCATCTTTGCTATAAGTACCCTATTGAGATATCTGCCTGGCTGAGGTACATTCAAAGATGAAAGGCTGGTTTTAAGGAGAGCAGAAGTTGTGTGTTACAAAAGCTTGTTGCATTTCATCCAAATCTCATTGTCTATCTGTCCAAGCAGCATAGTGACACAGTTTGTTTCCAGCAGGGCTTTTTTACACACAGTGAGGGCAGTTTGTCTTTTCCAAATCATATTCAGGTTAAAATGCCTTTCTAGGCAAGACAACAGGAGCAGCAAGACAGTGATAAATATGAGCAGCAGCAGATAGGTGATGAAGGATAGCAGGCCCATGATGAGGGACAACAGCAGCAAACAGAAAGGAACAGCAGCAAACAGAAAGGAACAGCAGCAAACAGAAAGTGAACAGCAGCAAATAGAAAGTGAAGGACAGCAGGTCCAAGATGAACAGCAACAGGTACACATTGATGAACAGCAGTAACTCAGTAGTGATAAACAGCAGTTTCAAGAAGTGCCTAGCACGGAAAGAAGGGAAAAGCATATCATCCCTTGATATTTTGGCCTCAGCTTCGGAGCAGGTTGCTATGGACCCTTGAGGGTCATGCATGCCAATTTGGGCCTTTTTCGGCAACTTTTTGTTTTTTGGCATTTTTTGGGTTTTTGGTCGAAAACTCATAATTTCGCCATTTCAGTTTGATTAGTTTTCAAGGGAGGAGGATGATACCGATGGATGCCATAATTATATGAGCAGGTCTCCAGTGATTTTCAGGGCATTCGGAGATCATTCGCCCCCTCAAATTGGCGAAAAACACCCTCTTTTTGCACATTTTGCCCGCCATATCAGCAGTCTGCTATTTCCTGGTTTTTTACACACAGGTACAGTTTTGGATGACTTCTAGGCCTCAGATTGAGATGGTTTCAGTTGCGCCGGAAAGTAGACACAGAAATATTTCCAACAAGCCATCATGAGCCTCATTTCGACATCGGGAAGGCTGCCTATTGCATCCAACAATTCAAGGGACCTTTTTCAGGCATAAATATGAAGTATTTTTGTAATTTTTGAACCTCAAAAATCTGCTTTTCCCAAATGTGCGTTAAGCTATTTTTATCCTTGGGAAATGATGTAAAGTCAATATAATTTCCATTTTTAGCAGTTTTTTAGATAGTTTATGGGATATTTTGTGCCTTGGGCTTTGCAAAGCCTCAAGGACAAGTTTAGATATTTTGACTTGGCCAATGGGATAGCTAGTTGCTCCATGAGGTTTTCCTCCCTCAAGCCTATTTATTCCATGGGTTTCATTGTAAATAAGAGGCTGAAATTGAGAGAAGAATCAATATATTGGTCATATGAGCTTTGAAGAACATATTTGTGTTATGATTTTTGGATTGCCTCTTGGATGCTTTTGATGAATGATGAAGGATTGGTGATGGATTCCATGACATGGTAGAATGGTATAGTGTTTCTTGCTATGTTTTTGTCTTCTAGTTTTCATTCATAATACATGCTTCTTGCTGCTATAGATTAGTAGAGATTGATTTTGAGATATGCCCATGGAGGCACCTCAAAATT
Organism: Pinus albicaulis; assembly: GCA_034641835.2. Lineage (NCBI taxonomy): Eukaryota > Viridiplantae > Streptophyta > Pinopsida > Pinales > Pinaceae > Pinus > Pinus albicaulis. The sequence goes on along the minus strand of CM076579.1, from coordinate 670,458,076 downwards.
CCTGAATCTTCATAGCTTGATGTTTTCTTCTTCCTTAGTTATGCTAAAGAATTCTTAACTGCTCTTTAGTAACTTAAGGATACTATTTGCTAGTTTTATTTACAAGTTCTATTCATGTTGAGTAGGATGTATGGTGTGCCCTGCCTACCTATAAGCTACCCATAGTTCTGTCCATAAAACTTTCTCTTTGACTGATTAGTTGATCATCTCGTTGAACCAAGGAGGCCTAGTCCCGATCTAGCCCTTTGCCTAAAACTATGAAAGCTTGTTTGTCCAAGTGCCCAATAACTTAAAGACTGTGTTTAGGCGTTCCGGCATAGTTTTATGAGTTGTTAGTCCTTCTTATGTGTTTTCCCCAAATTCTGATAGCCATTTCCCAAAGTTAGAGGGTCTTATACTTCTATGTATGGCTGGAATGTTTGATTTCTATGTATTAATTAGCTCATAGTTACATTTAGCATGATTAATGGCTTGCTATAACATGTTTATGTCTGCTATCAACTAGTTACACTTGAAATCCCTTGTCTTTCACAAACTTGATGTCCATTTACTCCATTCTGCCCAAAGATCCCTTCTACCGCGAATCAAATCGGCCCTACAGCAGCCTTACATCATCATCTCAGAGCTTCCTTGACCTGTTTGACCCCATAGCCCAATTGATCTGACTTCTTGTTACCTGTTTTATGTCTTTGATCAGTTTATTCCTCACAAACTTAAAAAATTAAAAAACCAAAAAACTCACTTCATAACTAGCCTAATATCAGAACACCATAAGCAAACACACCGACATCTTTTACACTTATAGAGAGAGCCCTCTCTGAGTCTAGGAAGGCTAGGTCCTTGGGCTCCAAAGCTTGGTTTGATATTACATCATCATTTGGCTCACCAATCGGCCAAATCACGGGACCCTAACACATTCTTTACCTATCCTCCTCTACGAGACACTTGGAGCCCAGTCCCCCTGCATCCTCCCCTGTTGTTTCGCCTGACCCCCTCTGTTCTACCCATACACGAGATCACTCCACCCGTGTCTCTGTTGACCTCCGCAGCTCGAGTCCTCGCCACACTTCCGATAGCCCTCATATACCACCCTCTAGTTTGTATATGAGTCATCATCATCCTGCCCCTTGCACTCCCTCCCGTAGTTGCTGCTCAATGTCTTCTGTCCACTCACGCTGTCGTCATTGTATCTCCTCCCCCCATTTGTTGTCTTGTGACACCATTATGCAGGACCTCCCGTCCCCACCCTTTATCGGTTACGCCGATGGTGCAAGTCGTTACTCCCGGAATCTAGCCTCGGCAGGTTGGGCCATTTTCACCCCCTTGCATGCCCTTGTCCTCTCTAACGGGGTCTGCATTGGTTCTTCCACCAACAATTAGGCCGAATATGATGCAGTGCGTGGTCTCTTAGCTGATGCCCTCTTCCATCGCATCCTCCATCGGCATGTTCGTTTGGATTCCCTACTTCTTGTCATGCAACTAAATGGTGTTTATCATGTGCATAACCCTGTGCTGTTTAGACGCTATTTACGAGTGAAACTCTTGATACGTGCATTTGAAACCATCACTTTCAACCATGTACCTCGAGAACATAATCACTATGTAGATAGTATTGCAAACCATGTTCTAGATTGGCATTTATCACACGCATTTCATACAAGACAATAGCATTCATAATCATTAAAAATGATGCACATCCATAATATGTGTCGCAAAACATGTGTTTAGAGTCCCTCTACTCTGATACATATGACATGCCCATAGCATGTTACAAAAAACTCAAAACTGGGGGCACCACCTGCCCCTACATACACACTAGGGGGCACCACATGCCCCACACCTACTCACTATCTGGCGGATCCCGAGCCAATGGCTCTGCCCCTACAGCTCGTAGATCACGTATGCCTTTACCGGCCATCGCCATGTGCCGCATGACACCTCGCCATTCCGAGGGAAGACCAATGCATGCCTCCACGTGTTGGTCGTCTAAGTCTTGCCACCCGTGCTCTGAAACTCCGGTCAGCAATGTCTCACATCTACGGCAGATGTCCTCCAGAAGGGTGGCCGCATCCTCATTGCGCGTTGCTCTCGACCCACTCAGCCATGTAGCTCCATAGGCTACCGGGCGTCCCATATATCCATCCGGTTTTACCGGATCTATATCTACATACCAAAAGTACATGAATCAGTACCATGTCTACTATTCAATAAATTTAACATGCCAATACAAGAATAGTTACTTATCACTTACCATCGGGCCCCCATACTCGACCAAGCGGAAGTGGTAGGTCCGGATCCCCATAGTAACTCATCCCACTATAGGGATATTCATCTATGTATAACGGCATCTGATCCCAATGGGCAAAGAACTCAGGTCGAAACACTCGCCCGACCGCCCCTCCTCCTCCTCTGCACAGTAGCCGCCCCCACCGGCGCATCCTGGGCTCTCTCGGGCCCCCATCTGGGAGCTGTATACGAGGCCGCAAGGTCGGGATCTTCTCAAAGAAGAAGGCGCACAATAAAGTCCCATACGAGCAATCGTGGTTCACTTGCCGCTTGCAGAGCGACAACTGTCACTTTAGCGACACCAGCATCATTTGGGCCCACCCATAGTAGTTCCCACTCAACACACTCTCCACAATCATCATCTTCCCCCAGTGATATGATGGAGCGCCTAGTTGCCCAGGATACGTAGCACCATTGCAGCCACTGCACGGGTCTCTAGCCTCTCTAGATCCCCGATCGGTATCCGAGTCCCCTTGACTTGGAGACCCGATCGACAATGTCACTCCACAAACTCCATGATATGTTGCCCCTGTGGTAATATTGGCTGCGTGTTTCCCACCATCCCAAGTGGCGGGAGACCTATCAGGAAATACACATCCTAGACTGTCAGTTTGATCCTGTGCCCCTGCACTACAAAGACCTCATGATCTGGATCCCAATAACTGATAATCCGGGCCAACAAGGGCTCTCCAGCTCTCATCAAAGGGTTCTCCAAAAACTTTAGAACCCCAAACCTGGCCAACACACGACGGACACCCTGATCTGCCTGGATCTCTGCCCGTAATGTACCCAGGTCTCTCTCTCTCCATTTAACCTGTACATCTGCCATACCTGCACAAAAACATCATATTTTTCAGCATACAGATAGGGAATACCATAACCAAAAACAAAAAACCAACTCTCAGCCATAAAACAGCACTAAAACCCCCTCATCTCCCAGGTCGCAGTTTTCTGCCCAATTCTGGGACAGGTCACACTTTTTGCCCTAAAACCTGCTTCCCAGGTCGCACTTTTTGGCCCAAAAAGTGCGACCCGACCGTAGAGATGGAGGGTCTGTTTCTGAGATTTTGGCCCCTAAACTGAACTTTCAATCCATCAAAATGAAAGAGTAAGGTTAGGCCTCTTACCTGCAACTGACGGATCTCGATTCCAACGGTCGGTTTGTCCGCTATGCTCGCTGCAAGATTTAGGGCCTTCTCTCCTCTCTACATTCACCACAGCAACAATAGCAAATGAGTGAATTTGGAGGGAAAACCGCCTTATTAAAAGAGAACCCCTGTTTCTTTTTTTGACTGCTGCGACCATACCGTAGCCCCGTTTGACAAACCGTCTGCACCGTTGGAAAGCTCTCACCGAGCCCTCAAATGGGTATCTATTAGTTTTTTGTGATTTGATACTTCACCAGGACACATTTTGTCCAAGAAGGGTCACTTCACCTCTCCTTAAAATCACATTTCTTCACTTACGACACTTGTACTTGGGGCACCATTTTGCCTCCTTACTTGTCTTTGTTCGTGTCGATTTTCGTCATGAGTTACCATCTTGTACTCATGTTTTCATGGTCCCCCATTGGGCCTTTATTGTGTGGCAGCACCATCAAGTCGCCCTTGTTTAGAGCATCCAAGTTGAGTCATCATCGCATTCATGGAGTCTATCCCGAGTCCCTTTGTACCCCGCTATAGCCCTCCATCCTTCATTGCTTGGTCTCTCTCTTGTGTCGCACATTATGACCTTCAGTCCCACTGTCCACTATCCCTTATGATATTGTGTCAGTCGCTGCCATGTCATTCATGCCCTTTATGCTCTAACAAGGGAAGTCATCCATTCGCTACTCAGTCCTTTCCCTTTCACTATCATCATTAGTGTCAGTCTGTCCGTCGCTCTACTATTTCCTCTCGTGCCTTAGTTGAGGATATCGCATTGCCTCACCTATGGCGGACCTCCTTCTGTCGACATCAGCTCATTCATTCCAAAAGCCAGGTCTAGAGGGTGGTGTACCTTGGTTCTATTACTGCTGTCTGTGTCTTGGTCACAGGTCTGCAGTGAAACAACATTGAACTTGATTGTTTCTGTCTCCAATTCCTTTTCTACATGACTGATTCAGAGATGATGCCACCTCTCACGCAAGCTTCCTTGATGATTCTGCCGGTAAAGGAGATGTCTCATCACCATGACGGGTACCTGCAGTGCTCCTCATGATGCCCACGGGCCTCTTCTTGCAGCCTCTTTATGGCAGCTCTCCTGCAGATATTTGACGGTGTTGGCCTTCGCCACTTGCAGCGCCTCTTTGATTTGAATGTATCAGTCAGATTTTGTGAGCCCTTCCCATTTACAGGGGGCATTTGGGTTGTATTTGTATCTCATGTACTCAGATATTATTGTACAAGTCCTGGCTGTTATCCCAGGCACAGCATGTATGTGGGATTCCTCATTGTATTTTTATCTGGCTCATGATTACGCCAGCTGTACTTTATGGTTCGGTCCCTTGTTTACCGGACACACTATTCTTTTGTACTTTGTCTCGGCGGGCATAGGTATGCCTCCCCCGCCGCCTTCAGCACAAGTACCCTCTCATAAAAAGAGACTTGTTGCACCTGCGAGTCTCGTCTCCTCAGGGTCTAGTTCTTCAGCACACTATCTACCTTGCATTTCTCTCTCTCACTTCCCTTTTGTTGTCTGGTGATTGAGTTCTTACAACGTACTTCGGTCATACGATTTGCTCCTGACACTCGCACGCTGGGGGGCAATCTGTTACACCATTTTTTGGTCATCTAACCTATTATCATTAGATTGACCCAAGTACACCATGTAAGACCAATTTTACCCTAAGTAAAATTGCCTTCACTATGTTAAATAACTTAATAAACCACATTTATTAGGTTGTTTATGGTCTAAACAGGAAACCCCAAAAGGAAATATTAAACAAACCTATATTTGTTTGATTTTTCCTCATGGAATAATTAATTAAACCATAATTTAATTATTATTCCTAGTCATGTTTAACCCAAAACAAAGAAATTAATTAGATAAACCTTTATTTATCTTATTATTTTCTAGGAATAATTATTTAAATCTTATTTAGATAATATTCCTTGTTAAATATAACCAAATCACCCACAAATAATTAAATAAATCATTATTTATTTGATTATCCTTCAACCACTTCCTTAAAAAGATAAATAAATCATTTATTTATTTATTATTGACAAATAAAGGGATTTGACCCAAGTCAAATACTTTTTTCCTCCAACAAATATAATAAAATATTCCATAAAAGGTGGATCTAGATTTGGTTAACATTATTTTAATCATGCACCAAGATCTAGAATGACCCAATATTTCGTTATAAATAGGAGGGTTTTTCCTATCATTCTTCACCTTTTGTTGCCTATTAGATCACTCTGGATCTATACACTTGGTCACATTTTTCCATTATTTGTTGTGTGAGCTCCCTTTGAGCTCTATTCTTTGCATTGGGTTTTCTACACCAACAAGAGAGAGAAATCTTAGATCTGAAGTGCTGAGGACTTCCAAGAACCCATCCCACTGAGGAGAATTGGATACGCCTTCTTGTTTTCCTCCCAAGTGCCCAATTAATACAAAAATTCTTTCAAAAATTGTTCTTGTCTTGTCTATTGGTATATGGAGAAAACCCTAGTTTTTACTGCTTAATGTCTTTCCATGCATAGATCTGGTTCTTTGCAGCTCTTTTCTTGTTCAACTAACCGCAGATCTGAAGATATTGGCATCCACTTTTGTTGTTAGGGCTATTAGTTATGCGTAGCTAAAGTGGTCCTTTTTCGTACACTTCGATAAAGGATTCATACTATCATCCCTTCATTTTGGTCCCTTGTCTGTATGCTGGTTTGGATTAGCGAGGGTGTGCCAACATCCTCTTCACAGATGATGAGCCACCGGATGATAGATGTAATATTACTATTTTATTTTATTCTAACATGTTATTTAACTTGTTTTTATTAAACTATTTAATGAAATTGTCTAATTATTTTTGTGTACTTATATATATTTTGCAGACATTGAGTTATTTGATGGCGATGAGATGCCAGCGACACTAAATGATCCGAGCGTAGATCCTCATGGTGATCAAGATATGGTAGATTCCAAGGATCAGGTCGGTGCAGACAGACCTAGTCCTCATGGTGCATCAGTACCGCCTTTTGCTAGGCCTAGGCCTGACAGTAGATTGAGGATGGAGTTGGGTGACCAAATCTATGCACTGTTTGTAGAGGTGGGAGTTAGGCCTACCACTATGAGAGAGATACAGGCTGATGCTAGGCTAGTACAGATGTGGAGAGGCATCCCGCGTGACATGTTCACCCTGATGTGGCATGTCGTAGGATCTACGAGCTTAGTTATGCATTTGAGGAGGGCCCTTCGACGTAGGCGTGGTTGAGACACAGTACATTGACAGTTTGCGAGCAATGATGCATCATCCGCTGATCATGATCATAGGATTGATCATCGTTCACCTCACGCCACAGATGAGAATCCTGCAGCATCGACCAGAAGTCATGATGGAGAGCAGGCTGGACCATCGGCCACGTCGAGTCAGCAGCCTGTAGTATCCATCATTACTCATGATCATGAGTAGGCTGGACCATCGACCATGTCGAGTCATCATGATGAGCAGCCGACAATTGATCCTGATCAGCATGAGGCACCACCAGATCAGCAGGCACGTGATGATCGACGCGTATCTAAGCTTGTTGAGGCTGCATCATTGACTGAGTAGGCCTCGACTAGTACTACTATTGATGATGTACCACTAGCTGATATTTGACATTTATATTACAGTTGTATATTTTTGACATACATTATAGAGTTATATATATATATATATATATATATATATATATATATATATATATATATATATATATGGTCCATGTATTTTATGTTCATGTTGCAGTTGTACTTAATTTACATGATGGTGATCATCATGATGTCTATATTGTTAGGCCATGTTAGATATGTTCATTTAATGTGCAACTTACAGATAGATGCGTATGTGATAGTAGTTATTTAACATGAGATGTATATTTGATGTTTGTGTTGTGATGATGTTATACAATGCTAATTGTGTTTTGTTAGATGATCATGATCACGATGATTAGATGATGTTAGCGAATTTGAATGTGTTTTTTAGTCAAATATGATGTTTATTTATCATGATCGTGATGTTTATTTAATTTAATATTAAATGATCATGATATTTATTAAATATTATGTCGTGATTGTAGTTTAAATTTTAATTTTAATTGTATGTAAAATTGTAAAATTGTAATTGTATTTGTAATTGTAATTGTATGTAAAACATTTGTAAAATTTTAATTGTAATTGTAATATTTAATTTATTGTGAAATGATTGTAATTGCAATTTTAATTGTAATTGTATATATGTAAAATTGTAAAATTCTAATTCTAATTCTAATTGTATGTAAAAGTCTAAAATTGTATTTGTATTTGTTATTGTAATTTTAATTGTAATTGTATGTAAAATATTTGTAAAATTGTAATTGTAATATTTAATTTATTGTGAAATGATTGTAATTGTAATTTTAATTGTAATTGTATATATGACAAATTGTAAAATTGTAATTGTAATTCTAATTGTATGTAAAATTCTAAAATTGTAGTTGTATTTGTAATTGTAATTGTATGTAAAATATTTGTAAAATTTTAATTGTAATTGCAATATTTAATTTATTTTGAAATGATTGTAATTGGACATATGACATTATAAAATTTTAGGAATTTGGCTTCTGTGATCCATAAATTGTGTATAAAATCTTTCAGTCAAAATCACATTCAAGCAGATTTTGTCGACGTGTTTCGAACTAGCCAGTGTGGTTCGTCATCAGGACAAGATGAGAAACCTAATCTAGGACACAGTTTAAATAGATAGGAAACTCTAACTAGTCATTATGGAATAACGGCTAGTTTGACTGAAAAAGAAAATACAAAGACAGAATAATAGTTGAATTATTTTTATTATTATATTTTATTTAATAATTTAAAGATTTAAATATAATAAAATATTTATATATAATTAATTAATAATAATCCAAAATTCTAAGAGTAAAAAAATAAAAATAAAAATAAATAAATAAAAAATAAAAATAAAAACAAAAATAAAATAAAATAAAAATAAATAAATATAAAAATATAATAAAAATAAAAAGTAAAAAGTAAAAATAAATAAATAAATGAATAAAATAAAAATAAAAATAAATATAGAAATAGATAAAATAATAATAAATAAATGAAAAATAATAATATTAAATAAATAATAATAATATTGATGATAAATCCATAAATAAATAAATATATTGTTAGGCCATGTTAGATATGTTCATTTATTTATTTATGGATTTATCATCAATATTATTATTATTTATTTAATATTATTATTTTTCATTTATTTATTTTTGTTTTATCTATTTATCTATTTATTTTTATTTTTATTTTATTTTATTTTATTTTTATTTTTATTTTTTATTTTTATTTATTTATTTATTTTTGCTTTTTATTTTTATTATATTTTTATATTTTTATTTTTTATTTTTTATTTTTATTTTATTTTATTTTATTTTTTTCATTTATTTTTTATTTATTTTTTTTATTTTTTTTACTCTGATAATTTTGGATTATTATTAATTAATTATATATAAATATTCTATTATATTTAAATCTTTAAATTATTAAATAAAATATAATAATAATAATTCAATTATTATTTTGTCTTTGTATTTTCTTTTTCAGTCAAACTAGTTATTATATCACAATGACTAGTTGGAGTTTCTTATCTATTTAAACTGTGTCCTAGATCAGATTTCTCATCTTGTCCTGATGATGAACCACACTGGCTAGTTCGAAACGCATCGACAAAATCTGCTTGAATGTGATTTTCACCGAAATATTTTATACACAAATTGTAAAATTGTAATTGTAATTATAATTGTATGTAAAATTCTAAAATTGTAATTGTATTTGTAATTGTAATTATATATATATATATAATATTTAATTTATTGTGAAATGATTGTAATTGTAATTTTAATTGTAATTTTATATATATATATATATATATATATATATATATATATATATATAAGATTGTATAATTCTAATTCTAATTCTAATTGTATGTAAAATTCTAAAATTGTAATTGTAATGTTATATATGTAAAATTGTAAAGTTGTAATTGTAATTGTAATTTAATTGTAATTGTACGTGAAATTGTAAAATTGTAATTCTAATTCTAATTCTAATTGTATGTAAAATATTTTTAAAATTTTAATTGTATTACTATGAAATGATTGTAATTGTAAAATTTTAACTGTAACAGTAATTGTATGTAAAATTTAAAATAGTAATTGTAATTGTAATTTTAATTGTAATTATATGTGAAATTGTAAAGTTCTAATTCTAATTGTACTTTTAATTGTAATTGTATGTAAAATATTTGTAAAATTTTTATTGTATTAATTTGAAAATTTTAATTGTATTAATGTGAAATGATTTTATTAATTTTTTTAATTTGTAAATTTGTAAATAATTGTAATAATAAATCTAGAAGAATATCAATTTTTGTAACATAATAAAGTTTAGAAAATAATTCAAATAAATTCATGTACTTTAGAATTATCATTATTTTATTATCATCTTACATACCAAAAAAAAGAACTTTATATAGTACGCCATTGTTTTTGAGATCAACATAATTGCAAATTATCAAGTGAAATATCTATTTTAACATTAACACAATGCAATTTACCAATTAATTCAAAATACATATTATAATGTTTCCAAAAAAAGAGTCTTATAAGTTATAAAGTAATTTAGTCCTCTTCTTTATAAAAACTCATCTTAAAAAGTATAAATATTGATGAAATAACACATGTACCAAATCACTCTCGATATTCTCATGATCACCCTCATTATCTTCCAACTCGCATGGCATGATAAAACTATTTTTCTCAAAAATATGTTTTGATCTAGGGTCATGTCTCAATATGAACCATCAACCCCTATCCAACACATCTGGGTAAAAAAACACCTAGTTGCAGTGTTTGGGGAAAACATAGGGCTCATTAGCTTCATCCCACATCTTTCTAGAGTTGATACATATCAGCCTACTATCGTGATATTCCTTTACATTATTTCGATCAGAGGTGCCCCACCACTTGCACCTAAAAATAACACATTGGAAAGAAGAGAAATCCACTTCAATGATCTCTTTTATCTTTTCGACATAACCTACTGTCCCTCGTACTAGGTTTTGATCACGGTGGCTAGATCAACTAGATTGATCGAACTCGACTTCCACTCCACAGTCTTGTGTGATGTTTCCAGCATTGACATTTTTTGTGCATTTTCTGTGCAATATTGTTACAATTGGCAGGGTGAAGCGGTTATCCATTTTCATCTACCAAATGCACCTTGTGATATGCTACTCCTAGTAAAAACTTCTGACGTTTTGGAGCTGTTTGAATATTTTGTGGATCTGAACTTGATTCTGAATATGCATGAACTTGCAAATTTGTATACATTATAAATTTTATTAAGCTGATTGACATGGATAAAATAACATAAATTCAATTAGATAATGAAAATATAAATAAAATATGAAGTAAATATTATGTCTCGAGATGGATAGGGAGAACTCTACGATAGACTTTGAGAAATATTATGGAACAAGTTGGATTTGGAAGAATTGTCCATTCGATATGATTATGATATTTTCTCCCTGCATTTGAGAAAAATCAACAATAAATTTTAGTGCACACAACTAAAATTAATTTCGATGCCTTAAAAATGGACTTATTGTTATCGGTGCTTATGTACATATAACTGCACTGGTGCAGTTTTAGCTACTGCGCACCAGTGCCATGTTATTAACTGATGCATTGATGTGGTGTTATTAATTGATGCACCGGTGACGAAAAGCCACAAATAAAAAAGGTGCAACTTTATTTTTTTTAAGTGAAAAAAAACAGTAAATTGAAAAATGGGCGACAAAATATTTTCGAAAATCTAATTTCATAGTGAAAATTCTTTAAATATTAAACACTTTTCATTATTTCACTATTTTTGCAAAAAACATCAGCCAGAGATTTTCACGAGACATACCTGGAGCAAGAGAGAATGAGAGCATTGTGGAGCAGTGAAATAATTTCGAACAGAACTATTCAGACAATCAGAATTCCAAACCTCTGGTGATTCAAACCCTGTAGCATAGAATTTCAAATGATCTCATGATTAAATTTAATTGTTTTTTTTACATTTTTTGTAGTATTTTTTACACAGTAAGTAAAAAAATTCAATTTTTTTATTCATTTTCAGGAAAAAAAAAAAAACAAAACAAAACAAAACAACCCATTTTTACCCTAAACCCTTCATTCTTTTTGTTTCTACCCTTGATTCTTCATGTTTTTGTTATTTCAAAATTAGGGTTTTTCATTTTATATTCATAGGGTTTGTATTGCTATATATAGGCCTATGACATCTAACCCACGGGACGACTTGCATAGTCAGATCCCAATCCATGTCGGCCCTTGCGTGAATTTTTAAAATACAGAATTTTTTTAATCGGTGTGCCCTATGTAACCAGTGCACTGGTGCGCTAGCTTATCCTAGTGCACCACAGATGCACTATTTGATAAAAAATTTAAAAACAATTTTTTTTAATCTGTGCGCCATATGTAAAATAGGGCACTGATGCACTATCTCATTATAGCGCACCGCTCACGTACTATTTGGTAGAAACAATTTTTTATTTTGTGTTAATTGGTGCACCACATAACATATAATGCACCGGGTCTCCTTGTTGACAGAGAGCACCGTACAGTGGTCCCCTGTTTGCACGGGGAGTTTATAAGAAAAGGTTGCACCACCCCCTCCACGACACCATATGCTACAGAAACTAACACTAGATTATTTTTATTATTTTGTCTATGTTAATCGGTGTAGTGGTTAACATGTAATGCACCAGTGCCCCTTGTTGACATAGAGCATCGTACGGTGTTTTATACTATTTCGGCGATGTGTTTATAAGAACATGACACACCGACGTTAGTGCGTACAACATTTAAAATCGCACCAGTTTCTTGATATATTTTTTTTACCTGAAAAGTTAATAATTTATTTATAAAATATATTAATGAATGATATGGTACAGGTTTCATATTGATAAAGAAATGGCTGACAAGAAATCAAGTAACAAAAATACTTATAACACATTAAGAAAAGTAAAAAAGGAAATTTCTTTGTAAATTCTTTACAAAAAATATTATTTTTGAACTATATGTAAGTTTAACTAATATGTATTATTTACTGTGTATCATGCAGAGCCACAAAATGACGAAGCTAGATTAGATTATTTCTAATCTAGGACTAGAAAAGCATATAATATTGATGGAAAAATTGCAAAAGGATGAATTGGGTGAATGAAAAAATACTATCGATCCAATATGAGTTTCTTTTTTAATTTTCATTAATAATATACTTAAAATGATTAGATAACATGTTTCAAGAAATCTATTAATTCACGTTTGTTTAATGTTCTACAGGGACTAACAACTTCGAAAAGGAATTTTTTTCTAAGAAAAGAAAAAAAATAGAACATGCAAATGAAAATGAATTGCTCCTAAGCTCATTTGGAGTGGTGTTGGAGGTTAACGAAAGGGGTGGGAAATTTTACAAAAGTTTGAGGGATCTAGTGCAATGAATGTATAGATGTTCTTTCCACTTACAATACAAAAATCAATCCAATGATTCCAAGAACCAAATTTTATCTAAACTACAGGAAGATTTTCCAGAGAATTGGTCAATGAGACATGTCAGACTTTTAATAGCAAAAACGTACAACAACAAAAAAGAAGGAATGAAAAAGTAATATTTCTTTAAATGTTTATCTAGAATTATTTATAAATATCATTTATAACTATCACTTTTGTTATATTTACTTTTCATATATCAATATAAAAATTAAATAATTTATTTTCATGTTACATTTTCAGGAATATTATGAAAATCTCAAATATGAACGAGCTGATATCAGAAATATGCCAGTAGGAATGTCCAAAAAAGTGTACAAGGAGATGGTCAAAGAAATGGACAAAATTGCATTGCAGGAGGAGCCATCTCAACAACAACGTGCTTCAAATGTAATATGTAATCATTGAATTTTTTTATCATTAGGTAGAATAAGTAAACAATTTAGCATTAAATATTAATTTTCAAATATTTTCTTGCAGAAAAGAAAATAAAATAAAACCCATTCAGCACATAAAACAAGACAACAAGGAAGAAAGGGTTGATATCTAAGTTTGTGAGTAATTGTTACTTCCTTATAACAACTTAACCAGATTTCATTTTTGTATATTTTAAGTTGTTTTACAAAAATCATCATTGAATGTCTTCAAACATGTGCTAACATACAAAGAAGAACCATCAGATGAATTGATTAACATTGGGTTAAATATGGGTTGTGAGTATATGTTGGCATATCAGAAATTAATTGTGAAATTTGTAGGCATCTATCAATCTTGTTTTACTTAGCTCCGTCTATAAGTAATAGATCAAAAAAATCTTTTATATTAAATATATGATTTGTTATGGGGTATAAAACTTGCAGGAAACAAAGTATGGAACTATGCCAACAGATGAAATCTTGAAAGATGGCATGAAATTTGGTTTTGAAAGAATGTGTATAGTTCATGAGTCAATTGTTGCTATGGTACGTCATTTATTTTCGATTTACATTGATGTATATTATTTAATATTTCAATTTTCATTATTCTCACCAATGTATATACACTCATTACATTTTATTTTTATGTTTGTAGATGGAAGGTGAAGAAGAAGAAAACAATCAACACCGTGAACAAAACATTCCTGAAAATAACCCAATTCATGGAAGTAGCTCGAGTAGTGATAGCAGTTCAAGTGAAGAATGATGATCATTTTGTTTGGATATCAAAGCAAGGCATTGTATTTTTTGAAATATTTGTCTATGAAATCAAACATTTTGTTTAATTTAATGGACATAGTGTCCCAATTGAAATACAAAGGGATACCAATAACTATCCCATTTTGTATGACAAATATTTTCTTATATATATATATATATATATATATATATATATATATATATATATATATATATATATATATATATATATATATATATATAGATATATTTATTCTATTGCATTTTCCATTGTCGCTGTGAAATGTAACACCACTGATTAAATTTATGGATGATTAAATATTATAATGAAGAGATGTGAAATCTGATGATACGATATAAAAAATTAATCCAAACATCACATTCAAATGCACTAATAAAAAATTAATTGATATAAATACTGTTATAAGATATGTGTCGTCTTTTGATGAATAATGAATTTTTAAAAATCAAAATAATTACGATATGGTATAACAAATTAATCCAAACATCACATTAAAATTTATTAATAAAAATTTAATTAATATGAATACTATTAGGAATTTGGCTTCTGTGATTCATAAATCGTGTATAAAAACTTTCGGTGAAAATCACATTCAAGCAAATTTTTTCGATGTGTTTCGAACAAGCCAGTGTGGTTCATCATTAGGACAAGATGAGAAATCCAATCTAGGACCCAGTTTAAATAGATAAGGAAGCTCCAACTAGTCGTTGTAGAATAACAACTAGTTTGACTTGAATAAAAAATTTAATATAAACCAAATTAACAGATTAATTATTATTATTATTATTATTATTATTATTATTATTATTATTATTATTTAATAATTAAATGATTTCAACATGATATAATATTTTTATATTCATAATTAATAATGATTCAACTATAAGTTTTATGATTTTAATAAATTCATATTTACAATATTTAGTAGGAAATAATAATAATAAATAAATAATCATTAATAACAATAACTAAATAAATAGCTAATAACAAAAATAAATAAATTAGTAAAGAACAGAAAGGGAGAAAGAAACTGGGGACTGGAGGAGAGGAAAAGACAAGAGCGAGAATCGATGGGAAGAAAACCAACAACTAAGCATGAAGGGCAGGGATCTAGCATATGCTGATACTCCACCCATCATCCCTGTTAATTATGAATATAAAAATATTATATTATATTGAAATCATTTAATTATTAAAAAAATAAAAAATAAATATATAATAATAATAATAATAATAATTCATCTGTTAATTTGGTTTATATTAAATTTCTTATTCGAGTCAAACTAATCGTTATTCTACAATGGCTAGTTGGAGCTTCCTTATCTATTTAAACTGGGTCCTAGATCAAATTTATCATATTGTCCTGATGATGAACCACACTGGCTGGTTCGAAATGCATCTACAAAATCTGCTTGAATGTGTTTCATCGAAATATTTTATACATGATAATATGAATATTGTTATAATATGTTTGATGAATAATGAATTTAAAAAAAACGCAATAATTGCACTGTCACAGGTCGATGTTTCTAAAAAATACAAAATGAACACTGGTGCGTGTCAGTTACTGTACACCAATGCATTTGTATGACACAGCGCACCGATGCATTTCTACAACCTATGGGCACCACACAAATACCAATACCAATTATAACTCTTGGTGCATTTGTGTGATACTGCGCACCGATGCATTTATGTGAGACTACGCATTGGTGCATTTGTACGACCTATGGGCACTGCACAAATACCAATATGAATTAGAACAATCGGTGTGTTTGTATGATACTGCGCACTGGTGCGTTTCTATAAGACTACAAACCAGTGCGTTGATATGACCTATGATCACTGCACAAATCCCAATACCAATTAGAATGGCTCCATGTTTTGTTCACCTACAGTGCACCCGGTGCAGTTTTAGACCTTTACGGCCCGGTGCATGCACCTTCGACCGCCCTAAGCTGATCGTCTAGATGACACGCACCAGTGCGTTGACACCTTAGTAGCGCACCGATGAAAAAAACATCCGTAACAACCTCTGACCGTCCATTTTTTTTAGTTGTGTTGAAATTTCATTAAAAGCTCCGCCAAAACCTCCGTTACCTAAAATGGATGTTGTAGAAAATGTTTTTTGACAATTTTGGCCAATTTTATAACACTAAAAACCTCCTTTATAACCTTCGCTAGAGGGTCTTTTCCTTGTAGTGTTAATAACTCTCTCACACCTGAGATGAGCCTATAGGCTATAAAATGAATAACTCTCTCACAACCGAGGGACTTCAATAAACCAGAAGAGTCAGTTTCCCCAAGTATGTTAGAAAACCAATCACATAATAGTGTCTGTGTCGTGAGTATCCCACTGCTACCTTGTTGCGGAATGGCGACCACACTACAACCAATTGTGGTCGGGGGGACGTGGGTAATGTATGACCAAGTTATGTCAACCATCATGTTGTCATAATTGACCATCATTTAGGTATCGGTTTGTAGTGTCAACCAAAAATTTGAAAATATTTTCCGTAATTAGAAACACCACTTCGTAATAAAGTTTCCACATTAGGCCATAATAATTCGCCATCACTTCCACTCAATTTCCAAGACCACCTTCAACCAAGTCATATTCCACCTCATCCGAGTAACCACCCACATGATTGTAGCTACGAAGGGAACCTGAAAAAATTAATTAGTTATCCAGTGACATCAACGCCCTTCGTGCCAACTTTTCTACTTATCCTGCATGGAGAAAGGAAAAATCAGAGTGTTGGAAAATGAAGAAATGCTAGAAGAGGAAACTGATATAACGGTCAGCCATAGCACGCCAGCATAATTTCAAAAGTGCAGGCCAAAAACAATACTGGTATATCAAAGAAGAAACAACATGATGAATACAGCGGTGTCAGTGCTCGAACTAGAGCTTGATGAGAGGATTCATAAATTGGAGTCGTTAATAGGAAGGTATGATAATGCAACTCTCATAGATAGAGATTTCACATATTCCTTCTAGTTTCCAATGTTGAAGAGGTAAGTCTACATTGAGAATTATGTGAAGGAGGGGGGTAGCGAAGCAGCTCGAGTCCACCCGGACTTCAAAGGAATCCAAATATTAATAGTTCTTCACCTGAGGATCCTACCACTATTTGGTACACAGGGAGAAGCCATAAAATTAACAAAGCTCTTGATCATCAGGATTCACAACTAGTCTCTTTGACTCAGGAAGGAGATCAGAATTCACGCAGAAGACATCCATGGGCTAACAGGGCTATGAGCGATAAGGAGCAACGTAGCCATGACCTTCTAGACTACCTCCAAAACAGCGAAGAAGGTGGGAGAACTAGACTAATACAAGAAGTATGACACCAAGAGAGGAGGGAAGGGAGTGAAGATAGACCTCATCAATGCACCCAATGTGAAATTCGCATGCTACATGTGGCATGGGAAGACCATGAGATGCTACACAAAAGGGGAATGTACATTGGACACAATTTCAGTTGCGGAGCATTGTGTGAAAGGGGCACAGCTAAATTGGTGTGTTTTCTTACTACAAGAGCTTTTTGAGGCATGCAGAGATAAATTCAAAAGGGCCACTGGATTTATTTACGGGTATCTGATAATGGAATTCGCCATGTGGAAGTGGTTTCCATCAAGGAAGTGACTACTTGCGGAGATAGGATAATACCAACCATTGGCCTTGAGATGTGTTAGTCATCAGT
This sequence comes from Pinus albicaulis, assembly GCA_034641835.2. NCBI lineage: Eukaryota > Viridiplantae > Streptophyta > Pinopsida > Pinales > Pinaceae > Pinus > Pinus albicaulis. Next base: position 670,440,087 of record CM076579.1, on the reverse strand, counting down.
AATTTTTGCTATTTTGTAGATGACTAAATAGTTGTCTTAGATTTCTAAAAACAAGATTCATGAATATTGTGAGTTTTAGAAATCTCATTGCCTTCATTATCCATAAAAAAAAAATTTCGATATTTCCTTACTCTGCCATTCCCTAGTTAGCCTACCACTCCTATAGGACCCCTCATGGGCTCATGCCACTCATATTTATCCTATTTTCCCACCCATAACCTCAGCACTTTGTTTTTCTTTTGCCTCACCCCTCCACTTGCCATCTAGGATCACCAACCAACCTACTATTTCCCATGTTCACTAGATGTCTCAAGCATTGATGGTCTCAAAACTATCTCTGTAGGCTCTTTAGATAAATCAAGTACATTGGATTTTGGATATTCAATACATCAATTTGTCAAAAACTCTGTTTTTTATACTTGAAGACCCCAATTCAAGCTTTCAGTCAAAGGACAAGTCAAAAGAGTTTTCCACCAGGTCATTAGGGTTTCATAGGTTGTAGGGTTATCTTTGGTGTTCTAAATCACTGTGTTTCATGTGCTAGAATATGAATCAAATGTGAAAGGAGGTCAGCACCTGTTTGTCGAAGATAGAGCAGAAAAGTTTCCAAGGAAGACCTCCTTATCAAGTTCAAGTTCTTTAAAGGCAACTGTTCATTTTGACATTTATGCAGGAGTGTCAAGGTGATTATCAGCAAAAAAATTGGAAAGGTAAGAAGCCCACTCATCATTAAAGATATACACAAGAAAATAGAGGAGGAAGTAGCTTATGTTCAGGAAAAATCAAGGTTCCTAAGACTGATTGGGCCAACAGTGGGCCAAGAAAGGAGCCATGGCAGCAAATCACATGGATAGAGGCACACTAGTATAACCAAGCATGAATTGAAGATTCTTAGAAATTATAAATGAAAATAGAAAAAGGTGAGGTGAACTGAACAGAAATGAATGAACTTGAAAGAGCTGTAGAGAACTTAGAATACAACACTAATGATTTTTCTCAAGCAGCCCAGAAACCTAAGGTTTTAGAAATATAGACAAGGGAGATGAAATGAAGATGATAGGCCTCCATGATAACAGTAGACAGAAGGTTTGAAGAGTTTGTTGTTGGTGACCTTCACAGTTTTCCAAGGTAATGTATCTCACTACCTCAAAGGGAAATAATGCAAAGAGTATCAGTATAAGGAAGTTCAAGCCTTCATTTCCAGTCATTTTCACTCAATGATCAAAGGAATAAAATCATAGGGCTGAGTTTCAATATGGAAAACCAAGTTGATCATGAGGTTGTTGTTGTATGACTAAATATGTCAAAAAACCAAGAACATCAAAAAGGGCTAAATCAATATGTCATGGCACCTGCAACAAATCAGAAGTGGCCAAAAAGTGTAGAAAATTGAATAAATGATATATTATTCACCGAGATTCTCCTGATCACACACTATTTTAGCTTCATGCATAATACAGAATCTCTTCTACCATTGATCATCACATGCGAAAATAAAATCAATTGCATGCATACATTAAAACCACAAACAATCACACATATGAACACAGTATTTAATGGGAAAGCTTAAAGCTGAAAACCCCAACTATCTATATATTATATGTCATGGATATCATGTAACAATCATAGTACAAAGGCTCCTCACAAGCTCTCATGCACACCCTCAATTGCTACACACTATCAAGCTAGATCTAGCAAAACACAAGCTCCAATCTTTTACCACTTGATAGCCAGCCTCTATTGTGTTTTTAATGCTATGGGATGGCTTCATTAAATAGATAAACCACCTGGCTTGTACTGCGCAATCCTCATGGGCTTCTCCACCTATCTGTGTGTTTCAAATAGCAACAGTATAGTCACAACTGATAGTTAACCTGCTCTTTCACCTATTTCTGCACTGGTCTCCACTGAAACTGTCCATGCACTGAAGTTAACTGATGCATTCTTTAGTTGATTAATGAGTTTATAATTAGTGAATTAATTAATAATTAATTCACACCACTCTCACTAATTGTATCAATTAGTTAAACTGAATACAAATAGCTCAACTATGTTTAGATTAGTTAAACTGAATACAACTCCACTAACTTCTTCAATCAACTCCACCAAACTCTGTCACATGAGTTCTAACTAAAGTATCCATGCAATAGCTCCACTTAACCCATAGGAATAGCGTAATTCCTTCTGTCAGCTCCTGTGCCACATCTGTGCACTTAACTGAAGTGCTCCAAGAGAATAAGATAATGTTTAGAGTCCAAATATTATTAAGAGCTAATAATATTCGACATATCTAATTTTAGACTAGAAATCTAAAAATAGATTCCACCCAATATTTCTAAAAATATTGTTAGTCATCAGTATTTTTCACTTGTTAGTGATGACTAGATCCATAGCTGAGTTTTCTAGAAGCTGATTTCCATATGTCAATTTGTCATCTAAAAAACCCTCATAAAAACTTTTTTCTCCCTCCTACTTTTCAGTCCGCCCATGTCAAAGTCAAAACTCATTATCACTATCCTATCTAGCTTCAGCCCTACTGGTCTGCCCATCAGCTTTAAAAGGCAAATCCAAGTCTGTTTCAAAAGCCTCCCCTAAGTTAGGAAGTGCGCTTTAAGGCATTTTACCTTTGGCAAACATCAAAAAGCAAAAAAACCTCCATCTGACACAGACCATTCATGACAGACCTCCCACTCTGCAAATCAAGTTGATCACAGCTCTAAGTCGCGCCACTTACACACACCTAGGTCTCAGCACTGCATAAACCACAGTCTCAAGCTGATTATTAGGTGTTTCACAGTGTTTTATGGATTCTACAAAGACAGGAAATATAACTTCATCTCAGGAGAAAATTCTTGAATCTACATTTAGAAGAAAAGTTGCTTCTCAATGTAAACACGAGCCTGAGATATATCTGCAAGACAGAGAGTTACTCATCAAGACCTTGCAACTTCCTTTCAGCATGAAAATCACAGTAAGAGAAAGACACCACTGTCACAGCAAACTGATAATTTTTCATGGCCAAGAACCTCCTTCATTTACAAGCAGAGGGTTAGGGCGCATCCTTCATCTACAAGCAGAGGGCGCTGGCCAATATTGACTTTAAGGATTGCAAAAGCCCAGGTTTGCTTTTTACTAAACAGTGAAACAGTGACTCTAGGTTTTCTGAGTGTAAGTGATGATCATAACAGGGCTAGGATCTGAAGTGTGCAAGAAAAGGGAGAACAGAGTTTTGATCTTGTAAAGGAATTCATTTGAAGTCTTCAAATCATATGAATTGTTAAAACCTTGGAGAGACATATCATTAGTGAAAACAATTCTAATCATAAGCAGCCTACTGTTTCAACAAGACCAAATTGAAGAAAAATTGACAAGTCATGTCATTACACAGGCAGAAGAAAAGGTGGTTGTTTTTCAAAGGGTGCTAACCTCCATACTCACAGAGATTATCTTTCAAATAACTTGTCATAAGTTGACCAAGGAAAATGGTGACATTTCAGTTCCCCTCAGCAAAAAGCAGTGCAATGAGACAGTGAAGAGCTCCTTCACAGGAAACATAAAGAGCAGTTCTCCTTATTTCACTTTCTAACTCTCATGCATCATCCCTTGTTTTGTCTTCTACCCACAGTCAAAGAAGAAAGCTCAAAGAGACCTAGCACTTGCATCTAAATTCAAGAAAAACCTATCACCTAATTAGATTTACATTGCAGGCAAGATTCTGGCATAATACCCAGAGCAAAAATGTGTTTGATCTAGTTTTCCTCTTACAAACAGGTATACAAGCTCATCAAGTACAAAAAGAGTTTTGGCACAGTGTTTCAGGTTCTGGAAATCATCAAAGGCAAAATCTAAATGCCACTGCTCCAAAAGGAGACATTTCCTCCTCTAAGTGGAGAACAGTCAAAGTTTCAAAAGACATTTTATCCACAAGTTATCATCTGAGTTTTGAAAACTTTGAAAGGCATAGAAAGAAAATCAGCTGGCAAGGGCAATCTGAGCTTTTATTACCAAGAGACATCACCTTTGGAACTATTGTTCATCATGTCCAAAATAGGGTCATTTGACATATTGTCATTGTTCGGATGGTTTGAAACAAACACAGTTTTTCATTATTCAAAAGGACAGAGATATCATAAATGATATGTTTTGAGAAGAGAAAGCATATTGAAAAGGGGCGCCTTTCTTAAATCAGAGGGTCATGGAAAATCCAAATAGGTACAGCAAATTCTTGATACCTGCAGTAGGGAAGAAGTTGAAGAAGCTTTTGGAGATAGAAACTGTCAAAACAGGTTGAAAATACAAACCCTACTCTTTCCAATAACAAAGCGGTCTTCAGTATTTTCTTGACAGATTTAAAGTGAGGTTACATAACAAATGTCATCAACAGTGTTATAAACAAAGTGGCAAAGGATGGTGTGAAGGTCATCAGAGTATCATTCAAAATTGGAGTTTCTGTGTTAAATAGTCACCAGAGAGACAAAACTGACATGAATCACCCTTCAGACCCATGTGCAAAAGTGAAACAGTGATTAGAGTTTTCTGAAGCAAAGTGTTGTTTGAAGACAGAAGTAAAAACAGTAATGTTTGTCAAAGCTGGTTTGCCTGTCATCATGTATAAGAGAAAGCTTTTGTCAAAACCTGCTCATCAAATAACCTTCAGCAGATTAGGACAGAGGTTAAACTGGTCCCTTATCAAATTTTCTTTCCAATATAGCAATCTGGAGCCCAAGTAACACAAACTCTGCTATGGGTTAAAAGGAAAGTCATGACACAGGAAAATGATATTGACTATATTTCAACAGGTTCTGGAAATGAGTTTCATAGCTCTGGAGTAGCATTCAAAACCCATGAGGCGCTTCACTGTTACAATCCAAGTGAAAAATTTTTTGTAAAGGGAATCCCTTTTTTTTTTCAGTGGACAGAGGATGATTGAACCTAAGGTCAATACAACTGTATTTTTGCATCTACAGTCAACAAACACCTACAGAAGTCTGTCAAACCAAGTTTAAAAGGTAAAGGTTCCTACAAATTTACAAGCTCAGCAAAAACAAGAATACTTTGGCTTAATCCTTTAGGTTCTGAAAATCATCAAAGACAGAATCCACATACTACTGCTACAGGAGGAGGCATTTCTTCAAATAAGGAAACAGTCAGAAGTCTAAAGGGACATATTTCTCCAAAAGAATTATGTCATTTCAAGAAGGGAAAATGAGCTTCAAAAAAGGGAATCATCACCTTTGGGTTTTGATTAAACAAAGAAATTTAGTTCATTTGCGAAAAGTGAGGTTTTCAATATGGATGTAAAAGAAAAACAAACCTTTTTCAAAACTTTGAGAAAAACCCTCCCAAGTCAAAAATCAAATGGGACCGTTTGTTTTCTATACTTCAAACAAAGATCAAAGCCGTTTTTTGTTCCATTTTGAAATTCATCAAGCCCAAGCAAGGCCTCTTTGCTACCCTTAGCATCGAAACAAAGAAATTTTGGGTCGATTTGCAGGAGTTTGCTACTTTTTTCACCGCGCGACGTGCCCAAGAGCAGATTTACACGGGCGCTCAACTGCCGCGCGACGCGCCTGTATGTGCACGCGACGCGCCTGTAAACGGCGCCCGGCCGACCCGACAAAGCCACCCGACAGTCTGTTTTGGCGCGGCACTCTGAAATCCCAGCACGTCGCACATATGTATGACCCTCGTAAGCTATTCAAACACCTCTGGAGCTAGCCTAAAACGCATCAATAAGGTTCTTCATCATATTCTCGAGGTATTTCCATGAACCCTCTCAGTTTTTCAAACAAAGTGCTAAGTGATATGAAGGGTTAAGAAGCTCTGTTTTCAAGCTGTGGTGTGAGGGCAAAATAGTGTTTTTCTGATTGACTGTTGAAATATCAAAACACCTTTTCCTAATGTGTTGTTAACGGCGCCTACAGGGAAAGAGTATGTGCTGAGCCAAACTGTGTGTTCTTACCTTTTCCTAAATCAAAGAACAAAGGTGTTTTATTCCTCAAGATACCAAAGGGCAAAAGTTAACCCTATAGACCACAGAAGGGGCAGTTTTCTCCTGAGTTTTCCACTTGACTGTCTCCTTCTTCAAGCTTATTTTGACAAGTTGATTTTCAGATGGGGTAGGGGTTTTTTCTACAAAGGACAGGGTTTCCATATTAAACAGTAGTTTTGATTGTGGGAAAGAAATAAGCTACTACAGCCTCTGTTGAAACTTTAGAGCTTGTTTAAATTCTGTCACCTTGTTCCATACCAATAAGATTGACTGTATGCCCGCACTGGAGATTGACCATGTATGTGGTATGATTTTGCTTGATGGAGTAACATACCAATAGAGGATAGTAAGTATAATGAGAAAAAGGGTTTTGGTTAGAGAGCAGTTATTGGTTGAAAGCTACAGGGCAAAGTTGCTACTATTTCTCACAGAAAAGACAGTTTTCACTGTGTAGTTTGCCTGACTGTCTTTTATTCCTCAAAGCTTATTTGATAAGTAGATGTCCATATAGAGCAAAGGTTTTTCTACAAAGCCAAAGGTGTTACATTGATAAGAGGTCCTAGTTATTTTGAAAAGAGAAGAATATTGCAGGCTTGGTTGAACTTTTGGAGCATTTTTACTCTGTCACCTTGTTCAAAACTGTGACATTGACTGTCTAATTGCACTAAGAGTTGATTGCATAAAACATAAGTGTGTTGAGTGATAGGCACACTAGGAAAGGCAGGGTTGAAATGATTGGAAAGTCTACCTTGGGACAAAGATATAAATGTGTTGTTGACCTCTAAAATTCACAAGAACAAGGTGATTTCTTGACACTTTGAACAAACAATTCACCTAACAGTTGTCTCCTTTTCACTGTATGGTCTCTTATTGAGAAATCTACTGACAGAGATATTTTAAAGGTGGACAAACCTTTTTCTGAAAAAGCAGGGGTTTTGTATTTGTAAGGAAACTTGTTGCAAATCATCCAAATTACATTGTTTCTCTATCAAGACAGTGAATTGACACATTTTGACTCCAAAAGGGCAGTTTACACACAGTGAGGCAGTTGGTTTTTTCAAAAGCCCATTTAGGTCAAAATGCCTCCAAGGCAAGACAGCAGAAGTGGTCCGCACAAAAGATATGAGCCAATCTCTACAGAGGAGGTTAATGCTCATCCATCCATCCTTTTCAACTTCCATGAAGTAGGTTGTCTAGACTTCTGCCAGAAGATACATGAGGTCAAAAGTTTTTCGCCATTAACACACCTATGCGCCCTGAGGTTCCAGAACAAGCATTTCAGGGTAGCGGACCTTGATTTCAAGTTTTCTCCAAGATCAGTGTCCAAGGCCACCAAGATTCCATATCATGGCGAAAAATGGTTCAAACGGGCCCATCTTGACTTAGAAGATTACAAGCCTTTCATCAAGCCTGAGCATAGAGATGCTTTCACTGCTATTTTCCCTTTTTCATATCTTCTTGACAGCTATGCTCCTCTTATGAAAGTCATAATGAAATATTTTACTTGTGAAGGGAGGTTTGATCGAGTTTATGCCTACCATGTCTGACTATTGATGCATTTCACTAGAAACAGGCAACTAAATCTTCCTTACTTTTTATACAAAAGCATCGAGAAGATGGCATCCACAGTCCAGAAGAAGGCCCCACCGCTGCAAATACCTTCTCTTTTCCATCATTCTCTGATCAAAATTATCATCCTACACCAGCTAGAGAAAAAGGAGGTTCCATGGGATGTATTCATCAGTCACCCAGATTTCTCTACTGTTCCTTCTGTCCATATATCTCCCACTCAGCCTGTTCATCGCCCTGTGCCTTTGTCCCGCAGGCCTACTCCTAGAAGGCTCAAAATGACTACAGAATAGCCAGGACAGCAGGAAGAAGGAGAAGGGAGTAGACAGCAAGAAGAGAAAGGTCATGAGCGAGATGAAAAGGATGAAGAGCAGCAAACAGAAGATGAGGAACAGCAGCAGGACAGTGGTGAAGTTCAGCAGCAAACAGAAAATGATGAGCAGCAGGTACAAGAGGAAAAGCAACAGCTTGATATTGGAGGACAGGAAGAACAGCTTGGGCAGGAAATTGAGCAACATATTGAGCAAAAAAATGAACAGGAAATCCAAGCATAGCAGCAGCTTGATTTTGGTGAAAAAGGGCAGCAAGTTGAAACACAAATTGAACAAGGCATTGAAGTAGAACAGCAAGTTAATGTTGGCGAACAGGGGCAGCAAATTGAACAGCAAGAAGAAGACACACATCAGCCTCAAGAAGAGCAGCAGTTTCAAGAAGATGTCAAGGGTAAATCAGTTGTGTCTCCTCCCCCCAAAAGAACAAAGCTTAGCACAGCAAGGAAGAAAAGGCCTAAGGCTGCCACTCCAAAAGTGACAAAAGTTGTCCCTAGTAAAAGAAAATCGCCCAAGAGGACACCCACTAGCATGCCAAGGAGGAAAAGTGCAAGATTGGCCTTCAAAGGGAAAAGCAAGGTTGGAGAAAGTAAAAAACATGGAGGTGCATTGGCTGTCATCCCAATCCAAAGCGATGACAGCGATAATGAGGCCCGCCTTCTTGAAAACCTCCTAATCCATAGAGAGGGGAAAATTGAGGCATTAGAGAATGATCTTCAACGAGCAAGAAACTTAAACCATTTCTTGGAGATCCAAAATAAACAGATGAATGTTCACACAGCAGTTCATGAGGCACGAGCTATCAAATATAAGAATGAGGCAGCTAAGGCGCAAGCAAGGATAGAAGAACTCATTGGTGATTTTGATGAGGAAGAAGAGGGAGACCAGCCTAGGCGGAAGAGACCTAGGACCATAGGACTTAAAAGAGCCTTGGAAAAGCAGAAAGAAGAAGAACAAGCCCATCTCCAAGCCTTTCCTCTCACTGCACTCCTTGAGCAGGAAATTGAAGAAAACAAAGAGGCATGGCTTGAAAGAGCCAAAAAACACTTGGAGATGAAACTTGAAAGAGAAAACAGAGATCTAGAGCTGCAAAGGAAGAGGACACATCACTTTCAAAAGTTGAATCAGTTTGCCCGGCGCAAACTAAAGGCAGCCCAAGAGAAATTGAAGAAGGCAAAGGAGAAGCGCCCGGCACGGAAAGAGGAGAAAGGCACATCAGCTCTTGACATTTTTGCCTCAGCTTCGGAGCGTGTTGCTAGAGACCCTTGAGGGTCATGTGTGCCAATTTTGGGCCCATTTCGACAACTTTTTGTTTTTTGGCATTTTTTGGGTTTTTGGTCGAAAACTCATAATTTCGCCATTTCATTTTGAGGATTTGTCAAGGGAGAAGGATGATACCAGCTGATGCCATAATTTCATGATCAGGTCCTCAGTGATTTTTAGAGCATTTGGAGATCATTCGCCCCCTCAAATTGGCGAAAAATGCTCACTTTTTGCACATTCTTCCCGGCATATCAGCAGTCTGCAATTTCCTGGCTTTTTACACACAGGTACAGATTTGGAAGACTTATAGGCATCAGATTGAGGTTATTTCAGTTGCGCCGGAAAGTAGACATAGAGAGCTTTCCAACGGGCCATCATGAGGCTCGTTTCGACACCGGGAAGGCTGCCAAATGTTTCCGGCAAGTCAGGGGACCTTTTTCTGATATAAATTTGAAGTATTTTTGTAATTTTTGAACCTCAAAAATCTGCTTTTTCCAAATGTGCGTTTAGCTATTTTTGCACTTGGAAAATGATTCAAAGTCAATATAATTTCCGTTTTTAGCATTTTTTTAGATATTTTATGGGATATTTTGTGCCTTGGGCTTTGCAAAGCCTCAAGGACAAGTTTAGATATTTTGATTAGGCCAATGGGATAGCTAGTTGCACCATGAGGTTTTCCTCACTCAAGCCTATTTATTCCAAGGGCTTCATTGTAAAACAGGGCTGAACTTGAGAGAAGAATCAATATATTGGTCATATGAGCTTTGAAGAACATACTTGTGTTATGATTTTGGACTGCCTCTTGGATGCTTTTGATGAATGATGAAGGGTTGTTGATGGATTCCATGACATGGTAGAATGGTATAGTGTTTCTTGCTTTGTTGTTGTCTTCTAGTTTTCATTCATGATACATGATTCTTGCTGCTATAGATCAGTAGAGATTAAGTTTGAGATATGCCCATGGAGGCACCTCAAAATTCCTGAATCTTCATAGCTTTTATGTTTTCTTCTTCCTTATTTGCACTAAAGAATTCTTAACTGCTCTTTAGTAACTTAAGGATATTGTTGCTAGTTTTATTCATAATTTCTATGCATGTTGAGTAGGATGTATGGTGTGCCCTGCTTACCTATGATTGTCCATAGTTCTGTCCATGAAACTATCTCTTTGACTAATTAAGATTATCATTTTGTTTGAACCAAGGAGACCTAGTCCCGATCTAGCCCTTTGCCTAAAAACTATGAAATCTTGTTTGTCAAAGTGCCCAATAACTTAAAGACTGTGTTTAGGCATTCCGGCATAGTATTTTGAGTTGTTAGTCCTTCTTATGTGTTTTCCCCAAAGACTGATAGCCATTTCCCAAAGTTAGAAGGTCTTATACTTCTATGCATGGCTGGAATGTTTGATTTATATGTATTAATTAGCTCATAGTTACATTTAGCATGATTAATGGTTTGCTATAACATGTTTATGTCTACTATCAACTAGTTACACTTGAAATCCCTCGTCTTTCACAAACTTGATGTCCATTTACTCCATTTTGCCCGAAGATCCTTTCTACCTTGAATCAAATCAGCCCTACAACAGCCTTACATCATCATCTGATAGCTTCCTTTACCTTTTTGACCCCATAGCCCAGTTGTCTAATTTCTTGTTACCCATTTTATATCTTTGATCAGTTTTATCCCTCACAAACTTAAAAAACCAAAAAATCAAAAACTCACTTTCATAACTAGCCTAATATCAGAACACCATAAGCAAACACACCGATATCTTTTACACATATAGAGAGAGCCCTCTCTGAGTCCAGGAAGGCTAGGTCCTCGGGCTCCAAAGCTTGGTTTGATGTTACATCGTCATTTGGCTCACCAATTGGCCAAATCACGGGACCCTAACATAATGGCGATCACGGTGGGACTCTGAGTAACAAAAAACTTAGATTCCCTAGACCTTAAGAGACCTTAAAGAATACTATCTGATTGACTTATCCCACTGCTCACTAACATAGTGACACTCACAGTAGGACCTTCCGAGTTAGTGACAATCTAAGTACACCTTAGTAACTCCCGAAGTCTCAATCAAGCTTAGTAAATTTAGATATTGTCTGAAGAGTAGAAAATAGCTCTTTCACCATCTTAGCAAAATGATGAGTCAGTTATAGAAAACTCTTCCAAACCTTGTAGGCACATAAAACTCAAAAAACCCCAAAATACTCCCTTAGATTGGTTTTTGTCAATATTGGTGGTGGACCATACAAGTATAGCTCAAAACAACTGATAATCCACCTGGCGACTCCACTAACCTCTAGTAGACCTTACTATTTTACCAAACTCTAGGTTACTATCCGATAGACCTATCCCATCGCTCACTAACATAGTGGGAGATGGTGGGACACTGAGTACATGATAGTCTAGCAAACTCTTATAGACTCTTTGGTCCTTTAGATACTTAAACAAGCAAGCAGCCCATAGACCCATGTAGAGTAAACTCTTTTTGTTCTCATCACCCTAGCAAAGTGTTGAAACAAGTCTAGGATACTTTAAACAAACCATAGGCTGCACATAAAACTCAGAAAATCCAAAACATTCCCAAATTAGTTACTGGTGGTGGACCATAGCTATCTTCATAAAAACAACTCAGTTCCACCTGGTGACTCCACTAATCCATCCCCTTAGTAGAACTTTAGAGAGACCACTCATCCAGAACATTCCCCAATACCATTCTCTCTAGACTCTAGATCCAAAATCTGGCTTCACGAAGAATTAACACCTGATCCCATCCAGACCCAAACCCCCCTATCATAGTAGATGACCCAGAGAAGATTTTGTGGCAAGCTTCCGAAACTGACCATTTAGCTACTGGTAGATCCATCCGTAGAACAAGATCAGTACCTAAACATCTCACTATCTTACCAGATTCACCTTTTGAATTAGAGTCATCAAAAGCTCTTCCCAAAAGAAAATCATCTAGTAAGATAAACTTTGACGATCTTGAACCCCTAGACCCACCACAGAGTCCTAGTAGAGAAGCTTCACCTACCACTCCTCCTGACTTCTAGCTTCTCTATCAGTTTGGCTCCTACCATCCCAGATCTTCTCGAAACCAGATCACTAGTCCAAGTTCATCCGCCACACCTATTCAAACCACCTCATCTCAGCCTACTAGTCCTCATCTTGTACATCATCCATTAGCTCCCGTCATGGCAGCCTGGTACGCACCTTTGGTGTTGCCACCGCCTTTGGCTCCTCTCCCAAATAAATATCAAGACAAAATCCCACACTTTACTGGAGAAGACACCACCACACCTCAACAACATATAAGTAGGATGATTGATGCTTATGAATACCTGGAGGTACAAGACGAGACCGTCAGAATGAGAATATTTGCCCAAAGTCTTGGTGGTGAACCCAAAACATGGTTCAAAAGCTTAACTCCAAACAGCATCCACAATATCCCAGAACTACATCAAGTCTTCAGAAATAGGTGGGAAATCCGAAGAAACCCTATTCAAATCCTGTCAGAATATAACAACCTAAAACGGGAAAATGGGGAAAGTGTCCAGGCTTACTGCACTAGGTTCAACAGTGTGTATAACTCCCTTCCACCTCATTTCAAACCCCCACTTGGTTTAGCCTTGGCAAAATTCCCCGAGGGTTTCGATCCGGACATGACATATCATCTGAGAGACAAGGATCCCCCCACCTTAGAGGAAATGCAACAAATAGCCATAAAAGCAGATGCCAACTTAGCAGAAAAAAGGGCTAGGACTAGATCAGAAAGAAAGGTCACATATAAAGACGAGGTTTCCACTTCATCACCTTCCCTAGATCCTAGAATAGATGACTTAGTCAAAACCATGGCCAAAATGTGGGAAAGGATAAATGAAAAGGCTCCTGTTAGGGACAACCAGCCAAACCCTCCAAATAGAAACCGAAACCAAAACTTTAGGAGGGAACAGCCCCAAAACAGACCAAGGGAAAATGACCAACAAATTAGGCCACCTTTCAATGAAAACTATGTGGAAGAGGATGACAGAGACACAGAACCTCTTGATGAACATCATTTAAACCTCATAGGATCTGATAATGAGAGTGAGGTGTACCTCACAGAAGAAGAACAAGCGTTATTTTCTCCTAATCAAGATGAGACCAACTATGAAGATCTCAATGACCCTGCCATAGATTTTCATAATGCCATTATAGAAGCTCACAGGCAATATGACCTTAGAAGCAAAAGAAACCAAGATAATTCCAAGAAAGGTAACTCAGATAATGCTAAAGCCCCTGATACCATCCTCAAGAAAGCAGTAAGCAGTGACAAAATCAAGGTAGAGAAAAGTGACCAAAACAAAGCTAAAGTTACCCAAACTAGTCCTAACTCAGCTGTTCCGAGTACTTCCACAAAAGTTTCCAAAACATCTATGGCAAACAAAATCCCGAAACAAAGCCAACAAACTCAGAACATAGAGAAGGTCGTGGCTGAAAAAAATGAAACAAACATATCTAAACTTCAGCTGCCTTTCAGCTTTGAAGGCGAAATCGCCAAGATTAAGATCACCATGCCTCTTACTGAACTCATTGACCAAAACTCTTATAAATCCCAAGTACTAAAAGTCTTAAATCTAGGGAATGATGCAAACACTGTTAATCTGGCTGATGACACTCCTAAAGTATTGTTTCGTCCAAAGATAGAGGGAAAATTCCAAGAAGGAACTACTCTTCCATTTTACATTAGCCTAAACATCCACGACCAAATCCTCCACAATGCCATGCTAGACTCCGGCGCCTTGCATAATCTTATGCCGAAGGTAGTAATGGAAAGACTAGGCCTGGAAATCACAAGACCATACAAAGACTTGTATTCATTTGATTCAAGTAGAGTCCAATGCCTGGGTTTGATCAAAGACCTTTGTTTTAGTCTGGCCCAAATACCTACGAAACATCTAATCATGGATATAGTAGTGGCAGACATTCCTCCCAAGTACGGGATGCTTCTATCCAGATCTTGGGGAGCCAAACTCCAAGGGAATATCCAACTGGACATGTCATATGCCACCATTCCTGTGTTCGGCCAGACCAGAATACTCTACCGAGAATCACACATGAAATACATGATCAACAGTCAAGATAGGCCAGATAACATTCCAATGTGTTCCTTGCGTTCCGACCTGAACTCTTTCATTATGCATATTGATGAAAACATGGAGGAAGAGTCAGGAGAAACTGAAATAAACTTTGATCCACCACATCAGTTGTCCCTGGTGCCTTATGATGAACTAGACACTCAAAACTATCATGATCATGAACATCTGTGTCTTGAATAAAGTAAGTATGTCCCTTCTAAGGTGGGATTAGAGCAAGAAGCGCAAACCCTTATGTACTATCAAGCGAACTACTCTAACCCTAGTCAAACACCAGCAATAACCCGCAGAAATTTTTTCCGAGTAAAATCTTTAGAAGACTTACACATCATAAACCTGTTCGGAAACCGGGAGCAAGGGAGTTTAATGTTTCTACCATACCTCAAAGATATACCATCATATAGATCATCCACTGCAAATGAAACTTTGACTATAGCCCCAGCAGCTCAAAATCTAGAAAAAATGCCTGATAAACTTCTTATGAGCAAGAATGATAGTTGTAGTTCTAGCATACCTAAGCTACTAAAATTGGCTCATCTTCTGTCTTGTCATGAAGAACTCAGAAAAGCTAAAATCAGAAATCTCATGCAGAATACCAATTTCTACAGGAAAAACAAGGGAAAATACTGTGTCACTACCTTTCCCTCAAAGAACAACTTTGACAAGAGAAAACACAACAATCTGAAACAAACTGAAATAATCAGGGATAAAACAGATGGTCATAGAGTCTTCTTTGATTTTAGAAATAATAATGCATATCCCTATAATAGAAATTATGTTTTTTCTACCCAAGACCATGATTCACCAATTAAAAGTGCTTTTAATCATGTATTTTCGCAAGATGGTGTTTCAGGTCATGTTCAAAAGATTCCCTTGCAAAGTAGACAACTTAAATATTTTTTCCAGTTTGTAGGAGGTAGATCTAATTTCAAGTTCAAAATTGCAAAACCACCCAATATCAGAAATCTGTTCATGAAGGCAATGTTCCCAGTTTTAAATTTCTGCATTTTTGCATACCTTGATGATGTCATTATCTATTTCAAGAATGACCAAGAGTACATGCATTACTTAAGGAAAATGTACAGTAAGGAAAGGAGTGGAAATCAGATATTCAAAGAGGTGCAGCGGGAGGATACCGGTATGTTCAGAGATTCTTGCATGAATCCCTATGTCATGTTAGAGAGAGAAAACTTTCCAAATTTCTCTTTTCAGGAGTTGAGTGGGCCAAGGGTGAGAGGAGATCCTTACGAGGATAAGATGCATAAATTCCGTCATTTCCAAGATTTCTGAGTTTGAAACACTTTTCATTCATTGTACATACCATTGTCTGAAATATTGAAAAATAGAAAAGTCAAAAATAGTAAAAGATAAGAAAAGTCAAAAACAGTAAAAAACAAAAAAGAGGGCGAGTGAAGATAGAACAAAGGCCCCATGTTCCAAAAAATAGTCTTTCGGAAAGCGAGCAAGCCTAAATGCCGCTACTAGTACTTCAATGTCTTATTCAGCTATCTAGCCTAATCATAGCTGAGCATGTTTAAATTTATTTGCTGATAAGTTAGTGAGTGCAAAGATAGTCAACATTGTGTAAGATTGACTTATCACAGAGTTTAGATTAGGGAGAGATTCTGGTTCCACATGCCTAAAACAAAACCAAAGAGAGAAGCGAGAGATGAAAAATACATTGTACATATTAGCCTCGCTTGTCTAAATTTCATTTATGCAAAATAGTATTTGTGTGCAGCTTGTCTTTTATGCCGCAAATGCATGACAAATCAGACCGTCTAATCCTGATTTGATCATCTTTTAAATTTCATGTTTTAAACTAGAGAACAAAATCCTGTCAAACTGCTTAATCTTGACAGTCGATCTAGTATAGGTAGAGTAATGAAGGAGTTCATCAGTCTAATCTGAACTCCCGGCAGATATAAGAGTAGAAATAGATAGGTTCATTTTGCAAAAAGAAAAATATACATTGTCAAAAGGCTGCTAGTTCAAATGCACCAAAGAGAAGAAAAAATGTTAGGAAAGATAGTGGGGTAGGTAGAAATATCATTGATGTTAACCATGTTGTCACTTTTCAGAAATAGCATCAAAGAAGGGTGAAATTTTGCGCCAATGGGTAAGGCACTGGTCTTCATAAGCCAAAGATCTGAATTCTGGACACCTCCTGACGAGGAGCTGCCCTCCCCAAATGGAGCCACTGTTAGTCATCAGTATTTTTCACTTGTTGGTGATGACTAGATCCATAGCTGAGTTTTCTAGAAGCTGATCTCCATATGTCAATTTGTCATCTAGAAAACCCTCATAAAACTTTTTTCGCCCTCCTACTTTTCAGTCCGCCCATGTCAAAGTCAAAACTCATTATCACTATCCTATCTAGCTTCAGCCCTACTGGTCTGCCCATCAACTTTAAAAGGCAAATCCAAGTCTGTTTCAAAAGTCTCCGCTAAGTTAGGAAGTGGCGCTTTAAGAAATTTTACC
This sequence comes from Pinus albicaulis, assembly GCA_034641835.2. Classification (NCBI taxonomy): domain Eukaryota; kingdom Viridiplantae; phylum Streptophyta; class Pinopsida; order Pinales; family Pinaceae; genus Pinus; species Pinus albicaulis. The sequence continues at coordinate 670,423,315 of CM076579.1, read as the reverse complement.
CTTGGCAACCATCAAAAGGCCAAAAAGCCTCCATCTGCTACAAACCAATCATGATTGAACTCCCACTCTGCAAAACAAGTTGATCATGGCTCTAAGTCGCGCCACTTATACCCCTAGGTCTCAGCACTGCATAGACCACGGTCTCAAGCTGATTATTAGGTGTTTTACAATGTTTTATGGATTCTACAAAGGCAGGAAATATAACTTCATCTCAGGAGAAATTGCTTGAATCTATAGTTAGAAGAACAACTGCTTCTAAATGTAACATGAACCTGAGATATATCTGCAAAACAGAGAGTCACTCATCAAGACCTTGCAGGTTCTTTCCAGCATGAAAATCACAGTAAGAGAAAGACACCACTGTCACAGCAAACTGGTAATTTGTCATAGCCCAGAACCTCCTTCATTTACAAGCAGAGGGTTAGGGCGCCTCCTTCATCTACAAGCAGAGGGCGCTGGCCAATATTGACTTTAAGGATTGCAAAAGCCCAGGTTTTCTTTTTACTGAACAGTGAAACAGTGACTCTAGGTTTTCTGAGTGTAAGTGATGATCATAACAGGGCTAGAGTCTGAAGTATGCAAGTTAAAGGGAAAAAAGAGTTTTGGTCTTGTAAAGGAAGTCATTTGAAGTTTTCAAATCATATGAATTGTTAAAACCTTAGAGAGACATATCATTAGTGAAAACAATTCTAATCATAAGCAGCCTGCTGTTTCAACAAGACCAAATTGAAGAAAAATTGACAAGTCATGTCATTACACAGACAGAAGAAAGGTGGTTGTTTTTCAAGGATGCTAACCTCCCTACTCACAGAGATTATATTTCAAAATACTTGTCATAAGTTGACCAAGGCAAATGGTGACATTTCATTTCCCCTCAGCAAAGAGCAGTGCAATGAGACAGTGAAGAGCTCCTTCACAGGAAACATAAAGAGCAGCTCTCCTTGTTTCACTTTCTAACTCTCATGCATCATCCCCTGTTTTGTCTTCTACTCATAGTCAAAAAAGAAAGCTCAAAAACACCTAATATTTGCATTTACAATCAAGCATGTCTTTCTGGAAAGCAATTTCATCAATGAACAGTTGCCTTGTCAAAATTGCTATAACAACTGGCACAAATAATCTAGTTTCTGTCATCAAGATACATCACCATGGAAACTATTGTTCATAATATACAAAGAGTTGTTTTGATAGATTGTCAGTATTTTAGAAAGTTCAAGGCAAAAAATGGGTTTTCATTATTCAATGAACAGAGATATCATATAAAATGTTTTGAGCAGAGAAAATGGATTGGGAAAAAAGCGCTTTTCTTAATAAATAGAAGATTGGCAAAATCTAACATGAATGCCACTAAGGTTGCGCACTCACAGTCATGAGAACAGCTCAAGCTCACTTGCCACCTCGTTCGGTTTCCACAGTGAACAGGTCCATGCCCATAAGTATCAGAGGTAGGAAATGGTGACTAGGAGCTTATCAAAGTGACAGCAAATGATGAAGCCACAGTTAAGTTTCTCCAGAAAAGGTGGTTACCCTCAAAGACACATCTGCAAAGATCCTCCAAAATAGCTCAGAACAGTTTTTCCCCCTGGTGCAGTTATTAGAAAAAGAAGACCCTTTTATTCCTTAAAGAAGAAACATTCAAAATTTCAAGATTTCAAAGGAGTTGTTTTTCATTTCAAAAGAAAGTCACATTTATAAAAAGCCGCTCATTTCCACTATGACACATATTCGAAACAAGGGTTTAAAAGCTATGTTGTGAAAAAATGAAGTTTCAATTGTTGTTTAGAAAAAACAAGCCTTTTCAAAACTTTGAAAAAGAACCCTCTCCAAATTGAATACCAAAGAGCCATTGCTTTCTTTTATTAAACCAAGTCAAAGCCGCTACATTCTATGTTGAAAACCCCCCAAACCTGAACGGAGCCCCTTTGCTGCCATCAAAGATCAAACGCAGAGGTTTTCGGGTCAATTTGCAGGAGTTTGCTATTCTTTTTCACCGCGCGACGCGCCTGTACACGGCGCCCGACCGACCCGACAGGCCACCTGGTTGGCCAGTTGCGCGACGTTCTTTCATGTAAACGTGCCGCACACATTTATGATGATCAACACCTCCTAAATGCCTCCAAAAGCTGGTCCAAAGTACTCAAGGAGATCTGTCATCAAGTTTGAAGGTATTTTATGAGCCCCCTTGCTATTTGCAAAATGTCAAGTGGTGAAAAAAAGTAGAAAATCACTATATGAATTGCAGTCTTAAGTCCTGTGAGTTTGTTTGAAACATGAGTCTCTGCTATGGTCGTGCTGGTTGAATGATGAAATAACCCGAATGGTAGTTTCCCTCTCAAGCATTTCAAAACTTATAAATTTCCCTCCGAACAGTTGTTAAACTGTACAAACAGAGCCCAAAAAGAGAAAACAGAGTTGTGAAAGGGCTAAAACAGTGGGTTATGTTTCTTCAAAAGAAATGGTCATGATTTGAGTACTTTGACCCTTTCAAACAAAGTCTCCTCTGTATGTTTGAAAGATAAAACAGTGCTGTCAACTTTCAAGCTATAAAACACAGCCTCTAACCTATAAAAGGGATTTATCCAAGACTGTGCAAAGAATATAGTGGAAGGAGGGGGTTGCTATGCTTATTTGGAGTGTTATTAAGATCAAATTAAGGAAGGGTGTGGTCTTGAGAGGACAGTGTTTTGTTTAAAGAAAGTGTGTTGGTTGTAAGACCTTAACTGCCTTTTTAATTCTCCAAACTCGTTTGACAAATTGATTTCTAGAGGATACAAAGATACTTGTTAAAAAGACAGGGTTTCTATATTGAGAAGGAGCTGCTCCAATATAAAGACTGTTACATCACCATATATAACAAACAGTTTTTGGCTGAGAATATCCTTGATTCAGAAAATTGTGCTGAAGTGTTAATCACTATTAAAAGTCTCTACAGGGAAAGACAGTTGCACTATGTACATTTCTAGTTACCTCTTGTTCTTCAAACTCTCTGTTCAGTTGATTTTCAGATGATTTCAAAGTGATTTGCTAAGACAGACAGGAACTCTATATTGAGAAAAAGGAACTCTGATTATGTGAAAGGATATTCCCCCTACAGGCTTGGTTGAAACTTGTAAAACATTCTTCAAAATTCTGTCACCTTGTTCCATATCAGTGAGTCTGGCTGTATGCTCACACTGGAGGTTAACTTTGTATATGTATGACTCTATTTGATGAAGTGACATACAAATAAATAATAGTGAAATATAATAAGAAAAAGGGATTTGTCAAAACAACAGTTTATAAGTTGAAAGACCACAGGGTAAAGTTGCTCCTGCTCCTCATAAAAAGACAGTTTTCACTGTGTAGTTGCTTGACTGACTTTTGGTCTTCGAGCTGGTTTGATAAGTGGATGTTCAGGTAGAAGCAAAGGATGTTTCCTACATAGCCAGGGGTGTTACATTGATAAGAGGTCCTAGTTATTTTGAAAAGAGAAGACTATTGCAGGCTTGGTTGAACTTTTGGAGCATTTTTACTCTGTCACCTTGTTCAGAACTGTGATATTGACTGTCTAATCATACTAATGGTTGATTGCACCATATGCAATTTTGTTGAATGTTTGACACCTTAGACAGGGCAGGTTTTTAATGATTGCAAAGTCTACCATGGGCAAAGATTAAGATGTATTGAGTGACCTCTAAACTTCACAAGAACAAGGTGATTTCTTGACACTTTGCACAGGGAATTTACCTAGCAGTCTATCTTCTTTTTACTGTATGGTATCCTATTGAAAATTCTGTTGGCAGAGATACATTCAAGGTGGAAGGCTACTTTTTAAGAGAGCAGAGGTTGTGTATTGTAAGGAAACTTGTTGCAACCGGCCAAATCACATTGTTTCTCTGTCAAAACAGTACATTGACACAGTTTGGATCCAAGAAGGCAGTTTACACACAGTGAGGCAGTTTGTTTCTTCCAAAGCATATTTAGGTCAAAATGCCTCCAAGGCAAGACAGCAGGAGTGGTCCGAATAAAAGATATGAGCCGATCTCTACAGAAGAGGTTAATGCTCATCCGTCTATCCTTTTCAACTTCCATGAAGTAGGTTGCCTAGATTTCTGCCAGAAGATACAGGAAGTCAAAAGATTCTCGCCATTGACACACCTATGCATCCTGAGGTTTCAGAACAAGCATTTCAGGGTAGCAGACCTTGATTTCAAGTTTTCTCCGAGATCAGTGTCCAAGGCCACCAAGATTCCATATCATGGCGAAAAATGGTTCAAACAGGCCCATCTTGACTTAGAAGATTACAAGCCTTTCATCAAACCTGAGCATAGAGATGCTTTCACTGCTATTTTTCCTTTTTCATATCTTCTTGACAGCTATGCTCCTCTTATGAAAGTCATAATGAAATATTTTACTTGTGAAGGGAGGTTTGATCGAGTTTATGCCTACCATATTCGCCTGTTGATGCATTTCACTAGAAACAGGCAACTAAATCTCCCTTACTTTCTATTAAAGAGCATCAAGAAGATGGAATCTACTGTCTAGAAGAAGGCCCCACCTCTGCAAATACCTTCCCTTTTCCATCATTCTCTGATCAAAATTATCATCCTACACCAGTTAGAGAAAAAGGAGGTTCCATGGGATGTTTTTATCAGCCACCCAGATATCTCTACTGTTCCTCCTGTCCATGTGTCTCCCACTCAGCCTATCCATCGCCCGGTACCTTTGACCAACAGGCCTACTCCTAGAAGGCTCAAAATGACTACAGGACAGCCAGGACAGCAGGAAGAAGGAGAGGGAAGTAGACAGTAGGAAGAGAAAGGTCATGAGCAAGAGAAAAGGGATGAACAACAGCAAGAGGAAAGGGATGAGCAGCAGCAGACAGGAGATGAGGAACAGCAGCAAACAGAAGGTGAAGGTCAGCAGGTGCAAGATGAAGAACAACAGCTTGATATGGAAGGACAGGAACAACAGCTTGGGCAGGAAATTGAGCCACATCTTGAGCCACAAAATGAGCAGGAAATCCAAGCACAGCAGCAACTTGATTTTGGCGAAGAAGGGCAACAGTTTGAAACACCAAATGAACAAGGCATTGATGTAGAACAGCAAGCTAATGTTGGCGAGCAGGGGCAGAAAAGTGAACAGCAAGAGGAAGACATCCAGCAGCCTCAAGGAGAGCAGAAATTTCAAGAAGATGTCAAGGGTAAATCAGTTGTGTCTCCTCCTCCCAAAAGAGCAAAGCTCAGCACCACAAGGAAAAAAGGGTCTAAGGCTTCCACTCCAATAGTGACAAAGGTTGTTCCTAGCAAAAGGAAATCGCCCAAAAGGACACCTACTAGCATGCCAAGGAGGAAAAGTGCAAGATTGGCCTTCAAAGGGAAAAGAAAAGTTGGAGAAAGTACAAAGCATGGAGGTGCATTAGCTGTCATCCCAATCCAAAGCGATGACAGTGATAATGAGGCCCGCCTTCTTGAAAACCTACTAATTCATAAAGAGGGGCAAATTGAGGTATTAGAGGAGGATCTTCAAAGGGCAAGGAACTTCAACCACTTCTTGGAGATCCAAAACAAACAGATGAATGTTCACATAGTTGTTCATGAAGCACGGGCGATCAAATATAAGAATGAGGCAGCTAAGGCGCAAGCAAGGATAGAAGAACTCATTGGTGAGTTTGATGAGGAAGAAGAGGGAGACCAGCCTAGGCGGAAGAGGCCTAGAACCATAGGACTTAAAAGAGCCTTAGAAAAGCAGAAAGAAGAAGAACAAGCCCATCTCCAAGCCTTTCCTCTCACTGCACTCCTTGAGCAGGAAATTGAAGAAAACAAAGAGGCATGGCTTGAAAGAGCCAAAAAACACTTGGAGATGAAACTTGAAAGAGAAAACAGAGATCTAGAGCTGCAAAGGAAGAGGACACATCACTTTCAAAAGTTAAATCAATTTGCCCGGCGCAAACTAAAGGCAGCCCAAGAGAAATTGAAGAAGGCAAAGGGGAAGCGCCCGGCACGGAAAGAGGAGAAGAGCATATCAGCCCTTGATATTTTGGCCTCAGCTTTGGAGCATGTTGCTAGGGACCCCTGAGTGTCGTGCATGCCAATTTTGGGCCCTTTTCGACAACTTTTTGTTTTTTGGCATTTTTTGGGTTTTTGGTCGAAAACTCATAATTTCGCCATTTCAGTTCGAGGATTTTTCAAGGGAGAAGGATGATACCAGTTGATGCCATAATTATATGAGTAGGTCCTCAGCGATTTTCAGAGCATTTGGAGATCATTCGCCCCCTCAAAACGGCGAAAAATGCTCACTTTTTGCACATTCTGCCCGTCATATCAGCAGTCTGCTATTTCCTGGCTTTTTAAACACAGGTACAGATTTGGAGAACTTCCATGCATCAGATTGAGGTGATTTTAGTTGCGCCGGAAAGTAGACACAGAAATATTTCCAACGGGCTATCATGAGCCTCGTTTCGACACCGGGAAGGCTGCCAATTGTCTCCAGCAAGTCAGGGGACCTTTTCCTGATATAAATTTGAAGTATTTTTGTAATTTTTGAACCTCAAAAATCTGCTTTTTCCAAATGTGCGTTTAGCTATTTTTGCACTTGGAAAATGTTGCAAAGTCAATATAATTTCCATTTTTTGCATTTTTTTAGATATTTTATGGGATATTTTGTGCCTTGGGCTTTGCAAAGCCTCAAGGACAAGTTTAGATATTTTGATTAGGCCAATGGGATAGCTAGTTGCACCATGAGGTTTTCCTCACTTAAGCCTATTTATTCCACAAGACTTCATTGTAAAACAAGGCTGAACTTGAGAGAAGAATCAATATATTGGTCATATGAGCTTTGAAGAACATAATTGTGTTATGATTTTGGACTGCCTCTTGGATGCTTTTGATGAATGATGAAGGATTGTTGATGGATTCCATGACATGGTAGAATGGTATAGTGTTTCTTGCTTTGTTGTTGTCTTCTAGTTTTCGTTCATGATACATGCTTCTTGCTGCTATAGATTAGTAGAGATTAAGTTTGAGATATACCTATGACTGTCCATAGTTCTGTCCATAAAACTATCTCTTTGACTGATTAGCCTATCATCTTGTTGAACCAAGGAGGCCTAGTCCCAATCTAGACCTTTGCCTAAAACTATGAAAGTTGGTTTGTTAAAATGCCCAATAACTTAAAGACTGTGTTTAGGCATTCCGGCATAGTATTTTGAGTTGTTAGTCCGTCTTATGTGTTTTCCCCAAAGTCTGATAGCCATTTCCCAAAGTTAGAGGGTCTTATACTTCTATGCATGGCTGGAATGTTTGTTTCGGAGTGTTGATTAGTTTATAGTTACATATTGCATGATTAAGGGTTTTCTTTACCATGTTTATGTTATCTTTTAAACCAGTGATGCTTGAAACTCTTTTTTATTCACAAACTTGATGTCCATTTACTCCATTTTGCCCGAAGATCCTTTCTACCTTGAATCAAATCGGCCCTACAGCAGCCTTGCATCATCATCTCATAGCTTCCTTGACCTTTTTGACCCCATAGCCCAGTTTATCTAACTTTTTGTTATCCATTTTATATCTTTGATCAGTTTCATCCCTCACAAACTTAAAAACCAAAAATCAAAAAACTCACTTCATAACTAGCCTAATATCAGAACACCATAAGCAAACACACCGATATCTTTTACACATATAGAGAGAGCCCTCTCTAAGTCCAGGAAGGCTAGGTCCTTGGGCTCAAAAGCTTGGTTTGATGTTACATCGTCATTTGGCTCACCAATCAGCCAAATCACGGGACCCTAACAACTTCATTATCCTTCTTCAACATCTCAGTTATGTACCTGACTATCTCTGCATAGTTCAGTATGAATCTTCTCATGAAGTTGATACGTCCAAGAAAAACTCAAACCTCTTTCTTGTTTCTGGGCAAGGATATACCATTTATGACTTCCACCCTCTTCGGGTGAATTTTTACCCCTGCCTTTGTTACAATATGCCCCAACAGTTTACCCTCTTCTAAAGCAAACAGAAATTTTTTAGGGTTTAATGACAATCCATACCTACGGCACTTGTCAAAGGTTCTGCGCAAGTGCTCTATATGTTCAACATCGTCCTTTGAGAAGACTGTGATGTCGTCCAGGTAGACCACCATGAATTTGTCTGGTTCCCCCACAAAAGCAATATCCATGGCCCTTTGAAATGTAGCCCCCGCATTGATCAATCCAAACAGAATTCGAGCATACATAAACGCTCCCCAAGGAGTAGTTAATGCAGTTTTCTTTTAGTCCTTCGGAAGCACTGCTACTTGATTATACCCAGAAAAGCCATCCATCATAGACATCCTCGACTATCCTACCACCTTCTACAATATATGGTCCATCTTGGGCAACGGATAATTGTCTTTCAGCGATGCTCTATTCAAGTTTCGAAAGTCGACACACAACCTTATTTCCCCATTCTTCTTTCAGACTAGGACCAATTTGGCCACCCATTTAGAATATCTTAATGGCACAATAATCTTAGCCTTCAACAGTTTCTTGATTTCCTTTTGTATGGAGGGAAGGATTAAAGGATTAATCTACCTTAATTTCTGTTTGTGGCTTAGCATCTCCCTTTAATGGAATCTTGTGCTGGATAATGTTAATATCAAAGGTCTTCAAGTCTTGAGAGGACTAGGAAAAGACATCTTTATATGTCTGAGATAGCTTTCGATATTTCTCTTTGTATTCTTAAGGAACCTTATTAGAAAATTTCACAATATTTGGATCAACCTCAGTGCCGAGGTTCAGTTCATCTACCTGATTTTCTTCAACAACCTTAATTGTCCGGATTGGGACATCATTCTTATCAAATAATCTCTCCAGAGGGACCAATGCTCTGGGTATCACATTCCCTTTGAGCTGTAGCAGCTTGTGCCCAACCATGGTATCCTGCCATTTATTCCGAGGAAGGTCCTTAGTCTCCTCCTCACCAACATCTATGTCCATATTGGAGAATTCCCCAACAGTCTCCATGAATCTTTTTACTTGCTCTTCATCTTAAAACACCTGCCAGTGTTTGACATTGTCAGGGATGGAGGGACGGTAGCGAACCTCTATTTCATACCTCAAGAGGGGGTTATGAGGTGGTCGAAAAGTGCTTGCAGCTACTGCGAGAGAGTCCACCATTCTATTCTAGTCTCTTGGCATAAATTGTATATTGAATGCTAAGAAGAAATTCTCTACCAATTCCCATACCTCATTCCTGTAAGCCCTTATTCTTGGGTGCTTAGCTTGACATTGATTTCTTAACTGTCTCACCACTAGTTCTGAATCTCCCAAAACCTTCAAGCTCTGAATATTCATATTCTTTGCTATTAGTAGACCTAGGAGCAATGCTTCATATTCAGCCACATTGTTCGTGGCTTCATACTCCAATTTGAAAGATAATGGGACCAGTTTCCCAGTAGGGGAAATCAGGAGAACCCCAGCTCCATTCCCTTCCTTTTAGTTGGCTCCATCAAAGTGAAAGGTCCAAATTCCACCTTCTTCATTACTTGAAGAATTCTCAGTCTTTACTTGACAAAAAGATGGCTCCTGCAAATAATCTTGGTCTTCTTTAAGCATTAGACAAGAAAACTCACCCTCTTTTCTCTACACCGGTGAATTTACTGAATTATCAGCTTTAGTGACCATCTTTACAAACCTTGTTTCCCGGTATAATCTCCTTTCGTGACCTCCAAACACAGGGATGGTCGCATAGGTTAGGTCCAGCTTTCTAGATCCTTCGATTTTTGTACCCCATGATCTTGATAACAGCATCCCAAACCGAGCTGGGATGTCAGCCACTACTATGTCCATTACCACGCTCTTAGCTGGGATTTGGGCTAGATTTACCACCAAATCTTTGATCATCCCCAGGAATTTGACTCTCTTGGAATCAAAAGAGTAGAGATATTTATACGGGCGAGTGATCTGCATCCCCAATTGTTCCATCATTGATAGGGGCAGGAGGTTATGAGACGCTCCAGAATCCAGCATACATTTATGCAATAACAGGTCATGAATTACTAAGGAGACATAGAAAGGAGGAGTCACAACATCTAACTCCTCTACATGAGGACCGAACATGACCATAGGCCTTTATTTCTGAAGGTTTAAACTATCTGGGATTGGGGCTGCTCCTTGAGGAAGCATGAAAGAAGACACTTGAGACTGGTAGACTGGTTGTTTCAGTAGTTCAGTCAGGGGGACTCGGATTCTCTATAGTGTTTTCCTTTAGTTCATTTATCATGGCTGAAGGTTTTTCTTCCTTCGAAATAGGTTTAACATTTACATTTGGACTAGAGGCCAACTTAGAAGAGGAAGGAATGGATTCATTAGAATGTAAAGGTTCGGTTATAGGTATCTTACCTTTATCTTCGGCTTTCTGAACAACTGTCTCCTTCTAAGGCATCTCTTCTTCTTGTTCCTGTGTGCATGTCCTCTTTCTAGAGGACCTGATATCATATTTTCCATGAAACTGTGCTTGCATGAAGTCTACAAATTGTTTACAGTAATCATCGATCTTTGGATCTTCAGCAGCACTTGTTTTTTCTTCTTCTTCCTGCAAAGAAAGATTCACTCCTTCAATTTCTTGCGAAGAAGACTTAAATTCATCACCATTTGAGTAAGCAAGATATTGATCATCTTTCCCATCAGGGATGTCTTCGGCAGGTCCATCCATCTTCCCTTCCAGATACAACGGAGGTTGTATGTGATCTTGTTTCTCCTTCCGATCTCTTTGCAATCTTTGAAGAGGAGGCTTTCTATATTGGGGGTTATAACCCCTATTAGGAGCAGCTTGAGGTGGCTTGGAGGATGATTTCTTTGCCTCGAGCTCAAGCTTCAACAGCTTTCTTGAAAGGTTCTTGATCATTTTATTCATCTCTTCGATTTTGTAATATGCTACCTCTCTATCTTGATTAGAGGTAGATGCTTCTTCTTTCCCTCTACATCTAGAATCATGGTCCAGCCTCCCTTTTGATTTTCCTGTAGAATCAAAGTTAGCTTCAAATTCTAGTGCATCGGTCTGATCTTGATCCAAAGTAGCAGACTTCCTCTCCCTTAGGGTGAATCTAAATTTTGACTCAAAGGCTGCTACAAACACCACTTTAGCATCGATCTGGTGTGGCTTCATTTCTACAGGCAGGCTGGTATATAGTTTATTAAATATCTTAATAAACTCAGACACATCTTCGTTATGTCTCTTCTTTAAAGCATTAAATTATGTAAGGCAGTATCCATGATCCTTCTTTTATCCCCATTTCCTGGTGAATGCATTTTCCATTTCCTCCCAGTTATTAATGGATCGGTCCCCCAAGGTCTTGAACCATTTTCTGGCCTCTCCATCTAGAGAATGGACAAACAATCTCAACACCACATCCAGATGTTCAACATTGAAGTTTTCTGCAAAGGCGCAGAAAACTTCCAGGTGTTTCTGAGCTTCGGTATCATTTTCTCCATTGAAATGAGGTAGGATCTTTAAGTAATCCTGAGGCATGTCATTCAGGATCTGAGGCAATGCCAGGGGGGCATATTTGTTCAGTAGGAAGCCAGGAACAACCATCAGAGGTTGTGGAGGTTGTGGGAGAATCTGATGTGTAATAGGAGGTGGTGGAAGAGAAGTATGTATGACAATGGGGATATATTGAACAGAGGCTTGAGGGGTTGATTGAAATGATGGAATATGAGCAGCGGAAACCTCCATAACTTCTTTAACTTCTTCGGCTTCAGGAGTGTGATACAGAAAGAAGCTCGTGGTATCTACAGATTCAATCTCATCTTTTACTTCAATATTTTCCAAGGAGGGGTTATCAGAAGTAGAATCAAGGGTTCTTGCAGTAGAATCAGGACCTTGATCTTGAGCTAATTGACAGGAGGATGGAGAGTATTCCAGGGATAATCTGGGAATATATGTATAAGCTTATTGTATTTCTCTCCAACCTCTCTTGTGAAAAATATTCTCTGGGTCAGACACTGAAGGTGTTCTCAACTGGGATGTATTTGATCTCAGGTGTGGCTTTCGGGAAGCCAGGAATACAAATAGATTTATCCTTTAAATGATAGTGGAGTCGCCAAGGCGAGGGATCTACAACTCCCAACCCTTCCTGATCACCTATTCTGAAGGGTGGATGAATATTTGTCGAGGCCCAGGGATTTATCTCTTCAAATTCTTTCCCCAGCAACGGCGCCAGAAAGATGTTGTAACTCCTAGAGACAGCCTTGAGTTTTATAAATACCAGTGCCTAGGACATCTTAAATTGCAAGGAGAATATGACTCAACTGATTGCAGTTGACAATGTTAGGATCTCATGCTAATATCACTTAGATTAATGGTTTTGATCAAGGTGGAACCAAGACCCCAAAGTTAAACACAAAAAGTAGGAAAACTGCAGAAACTGAGTACAAACTGCAATAAGTAAATGTATCAGGAAGCTTTAAGACAGAATGCTATAAAAGGGGCCGACTTCTAAAATGAACACACATATATCAAGTAATATGTGAGTGATGACTATGGTAGAAGATGGAGTAAGATATTAACTATAATCGGGCTTGTTCAAGCATAAGAATCCATATATACTAGGCCTATTCAGAGATAAGAATCCATATATCTGGACAAGTTCAAAGACAAGAATCCATTGTAGTTAATATCGGAAGAACAGTGAAAGATATAGAAAATGAAACAAAGTATCATGTCTAAGCCTATTTAAAGCACTATGTAATGAGTAAATATGAGTATCTGTAATGATAAATTCACATTTAAACATGCGAGCACTCGCATTCTAGAGCATTAGATACAAGAAATGTGGAGAGATGCGAAATGAACATTTGTATTAAAACATAGAGAAGGGTTACAAACTGTGAATCACCTAGAGTGGAATCCCCAATTCCAACAAAGCTTCTTATTACTGAGTCCCTATGAGATCTTCAACATCAACTATCAAAATTCATACCAAATACATACAGAACACTCGAACTAGTGAGTCCTTTGGAGAATTTGGAACCTTTTTTCAGTGTTTTCTTCCTACTTTTATAACCTCTGATTCCTATGCGAGAGAATATATTTTGGTAAAATATCTTCTCCGCGTGCTGGTATGTTGTTTCAGGTCTAAATCAAAACAGAAATGATGATGAGGTAAAACTACCTCTCATCATATTACAACGTAGGCCTAAATCCTTTTCTAACTGAAATGTAACAAAAAATAAAAGTAAAAAACTGGAAGAGTGAAATAAATATTTCACCCGTAATGACAAAATGGACTGAACATAAGGTAAAAAAGGTCACATAGGACCCTTCGTGAATGATCATTGCTGCTTGATGAGGTGTAGCCACTGCTGCTACTGGTGAAGATAATATCATTAGTCGTGGGAAGGATTGGCCTTCTGCATTGGAGGGTGCGACACTACTGGTAATAGTGGAAGAGTTGGCCTTCTGCACTGGAGGGTCTTGTAGATTGGCCAATGATCATGATATATTGAATGACGTGAAAATGACCCTCTGTATCTTTCTTCTCTGCTTCCTGGGCATGGAGGATAGTCATCCTTGGCTTCGAGCCACTGAGATTGGATATGAGATGGCTTGTGTACTTAAAAGGCCATGAAAACCCTGCACAAGTAGCAAACCAATTAAATAAATCCCGCGTTTTATGTTTTAACTAGTTCAGAAGGCTTAGGTGAAGGTGGAGGAGCAGTGTGGAGGCAGGGAATGTAGCAGAAGCATTTGCATGTGAAAGCAGATCTTAAAAATGATTTGGAAAAAGTTATGCGAAGGGAAGTTTTGCGGAAAAACGCGAATGGTTTTCACGTGGGGGGAAGGTGGTAAGTGGTAATGGGCCAAATGAATGTGATACAGCTTGGTGGCTAACGCGTGTCCATAGGAAAACTGCCTATTTCGCATTAAAAATGTATTATGGAGGGGTGTAGGAGAGATGAACGCGAAAATGAATGCGGATTGTCCGATTTGGGGAAACAATGGAGGAGATTGAACGAAGATACGATGGAAAGCCCAGCACGGTTGGGTGGGACCGGCAGGTTTATAGAAGCAAGAGCGATGTGGGCCATTGGATGAGGAATATCAACGATCCAGATCAGAGCAGGGGAGTGAAATGTTGGGTGAGTGATCGAGAAAGTAGTGATCAAGTGATGGAGTGAGGACCGTTGGATCATGATTGGAGATCAACAGTGGAGATCAATTGTGGGGGTGCTTGGAGGTACGAATGGGTCAATGGACTGGGTGCCCCCGTAGTGAATATGGACAGTTGGATGAAGATCATGATTAATCAGAGGGGTCAATTGCGGGCGCACTGAGGATTACAGGCCACTTTGGTCGGGTGCCCCCGCAATGAATATGTGCCATAGATTTGGGTTGATCGAACGATGGAGATTCTATTAGCAGAGGATGGACATCGACGGAGAAAAGGGTTTGGGAAGTGGAAATGGGAATCACCGAAGTGTGATGTGCGATGGAGGGGCAAAGTGCGATGGAGCGGGGACCGTTGGATCAGGGAGAGATCAACGGCTAGGATTTCATCGGCGGGAAATGATCATCGGCGATAAAAAATAGAGTGACAATGGAGCGCTATGATGTGCGATGTGCGATGAGCGACGGATGGGCACAGCGCGATGGAGCGATGACCGTTGGATTCGGGAGGAGATCAATGGTCAGGATCACGTCAGGATTTCGCACATCAGCGGAATAAGAGTTCAAGAACGAGAACTTTAGATGGAGATAAGTACGATGCACGATGGATGGGGGCAGTGTGATAGAGCGATGACCGTCGGATCTGAGGGAGGATATCAACGGTCAAGATCGCGTCGGGGTTTCACACATCGGCGGGGAAGCACATAGTGAAAAAGGAATGGATTTGGGAATCAACGAGGTCTGATGGCCGAAGGAGGCTTAAGGACTTTTAACCGTCGGACATGGGGCGAGGTCATATGAGAAATGGGGGCTAAGGGCTTAAGCCGAAAAGCGCTTAGAGGCCTAATATGATAGAATGAGAATTTTTAAAGCTAAAAAGACAGATTTTTAGCCCTTTCAAAGGTTCCGATAGGTGAAAAAGGGGCTGTGATAGTCTATATAGTCCTTGTTGTATTTTCTTTGCAGAGTGAAGATCCTCATCATTAGCCTTCCCAGTTGTGTGCAGGATTTTATAACAACAATACATATGCTGTCTCATGGCAAGGCACAATTTTTAACGCATAGCCAACCATTCTACATAGGATCATGCCTATCCCATCTTCTGAAACTCTACACTTCAACTCAAAGGGTTGAATGTAGCTCAAAAATTATTAACTGGGATAGCTCTTCATCTCATCCTTAATTATATTAAAGGGTCCTCTACGCTGTGATATGTTGCTACTTCAAATCAGCATTTTTTTCTAACCCGTGGTTATGCATTGGCCCTGATGGCAGGTTCTCAATAAGATCTACTGAAACAATATGTGATGAAAGTGCATGCATACCTTGGATCAATAGATGTGTGGGAACCTCTTGCAAGACCACAATAATTCCTCCAACTAAGACAATGGTGTCTCCAACTACTGGTAATAGTGATGACTACTCTTCTATCAATGTACTAGCACTGGAATATGCCTCCTCTTCCTCATGCATCTCCTGAATCATCCATGGGAATCTATATGTCAAGAGATCAAGACTATCTTGGAAAGATGCAACTGTCTCTTCTCCGGATACAAGTACTTCTATAGCTGGTGGTGAATGCAATGACCCCTTGTCCAGAGTGACAAGGATGACATCCTCCCTTGTTTCCTTAGGAAATGTCTCTTTGTGACACATCTCTGGTTTCCTCACACCAAAATTCCTTCCCAAATTGTGAAATAAATCTGAATATTTAGTCACCTTTGCATGCTCCATGTGACCAAACCACCAATCATTGGCTTCACCTAGAAGATGAAGTGTTGCAATCTGGATAACCTCTTTTTCAATCACAGGATGTACCCTGAAAAATGTATCTAACTCTTTCCTCCAAGCCTTAACAATTCTTGAGGAAGATCCATCAAATGTAGGCAAATAGAATCTATTGTGCCTCTTCCTTGTATTGTTGCTATAGGATCCTCTTTCTTCTTTGATTTGGAAGAATTGTTGGAGTGTTAGCTTCTCCTTGAATGCTCTAGACGATTCTTTTTCCTCGTCAAGATATATATTGAGAGTCTCATGAGTCTCAGGTTCCATGTTCCTTCTTTCTTCATGACTATACCATTCACCTTCTTCAAAGAAAGTGGGCATAGTAGATATATGAGGAGATCTATTATTCTTTGGTTTTCTTTTTTGTTGATAGGAAGTGCTTGGACCTTCCTCATCGAATCTTCTTCTTGGATCCGCCTTTTTCCTTTCCCTCTTCATTTGATTGACCTCCTTGGAGATATATTTCTTGGATCTAAAGAGAATAAAGACAACACTACAATCCTCCTTCATGATAGATCTCATCTATCTGCTTCTTATTTTGATGCAAAAGATGAATTGTCCACAAGCTGAGCCAAAGATCATGCTCTGATACCACCGTAATATCCAAAAATGGAGAATGTAGTAATACTAAAACACAATATAAGAACTAAAACAAAGTAAACAATAAATCTAAATACACATCAGAATGCAAAAAAATAGTTGATCCATTTTATTATATGGGAGGTGAAAAATCAAGTACAAAAATGCTCAAAATATGAGACACTCAAGCCAAAGGGATGGCCTAGAATGACCCTACAATGATCCCACAAGAGGGACTGCGTAACTGCTAGAAGGTAAACTACACTATCCCTGCTGCAACTGTTGGGACTACAACTACCAGAAAGATAGAAAGTCAGATCTAGGAAGAATGGGAGCTCCAATGATGCTGAAAACAGAGATCTGAGCTCTATAATGGATACCCAAGATAACCCAGGAAAGGTTTCTTAGATTTTTCAATCTAATTAAACCACCCTCTTAGGGATTTACATATAGGTTGTTGGGTATGCAGATCTACAGCATAATCTGATGATATGATGGCTGCAATGGTGCACAATCAGATCTATGTAAGAAGGGTTGATCCCTTCACCATATCCTTGGGCTAAAAGATCAAGATCTAGCTCCTCCAATCTCTTCCACTGAAAATAGCTGCTAGATGAACAACAACATCAGATAACTGCACTATAAGAGAGGGAGGCTCAGTATCCTACTGCTAGATGTGTCAATACAGCTCCTGAATGATGGAAACAATAGATCCAATGTGAGGAGATGATCCCTCATAGGATTTCCAGCTGAAATAATGGAAACTTCATTCCTCCAATAGATCTACAGGATTAGACTGCGCAATCCTTGAAGGGACTGCTGCTGTGTGGAGGTAAAACCCAATGGCCTCAATGTCGAACATAGATTTTCTTCTCCTGGAAGACTAAATGTGAAGAACAAAGTGGTGGGATGAATCCTCCACCGATTTCCTAGCTTAATTCTAGAAACAACCTCCCGAAGATGGTACCAATGCCTAATAAGGAATAGAGCTCAATAGAAAACCTTCCCAAGGTAGGCACCCAAGTCCTCTATGGGTAAGGGTGGGATTCCTGCTCGTGAACACCCTGTGCTAAACAACACTGCAACTTAGCTAAACAACATAAGATTTCATGGAGATGTCACGTGAAAAATCCAGATCTAAACAGATCAAAGAATAATTCAAGTATCCAACTCTACCTTCTATTGTGCCTTCACCTTCATTATATAGATCATGAGCCTTCCATAGCCTAGGCCCACTCCAAAAATACATTGTGCATGTGGACATAAGTCTCCATGGTTGACTGCGCTATGTCTACATGTCCTCCATCATGTTCACATGGGGTGATCACCCTCTCCATCATGTGTGCATTAAATGCATCACTTCCTCCACTAACTTGTCATAAGTGCTTTATGATCTTCTTTGAATGAACTATCATCTTAGTTGACCTCTTCAAAGATCCTCATGATTTTACATTTAAGATCCATGATCTTATTTGACTGTTTCATCCTCCATGAACTATCTCATAAATGAGACATGATCTCCATTTATTTATCATTAATGGAGCTGCTCCACTACTCCATGTTTTAGATATATATATAGAATATCCACATACACACATTAAAAGTGGATTTTATTCATCTTTGAGGTTTGTGGGTCCCTCCACCCTTTTATTTACTTAATTAATTAAGTTTATTAAGAACTCTAATATTCCAAATATCATGTGAAAATTTGGGAATATTACACGTCAATACAAAATACCATATAATTCGACATCATTTTGAGGCCAGAACAATCCACCTATGGCATTGTTCCACAAATTAGCAGATTGTAGAAATCTTCACCAAAGCGCTTGGAAGGGAAAATTTTGAAAGATTAAGAATGATGCTTGGACTCACCAACATCCCTTCAAATTAAGGGGGATAATGTTTGCACCTAATTTTTAGGATTAGGAAATACTATGTAAATATTGTACATAGAGAAATAAAGGAAGTTGGAAGAAGAAGAGACATTGGGAGATGAAACCCAATAGCCTCCCTCTCTTTGTATATATTTATGTTCTATCTTAATGCAAATACAACAATTTCATTCGAAGTTACTCCTGGCCCGAGATAGAGGTTATAGTGGTAGTGGTTAGAATCGATCTTGTGTCACACTAGTATGAAGCCAACCCAATTGTTGATTCCTATAGTCACAATAAATAGATAAATAAATAAATAAAAATCTAGGGAGTTGGGTAAAAGCTCCACCATAGCTCCAACATCATTCATGATC
The DNA here is from genome assembly GCA_034641835.2 of Pinus albicaulis. NCBI lineage: Eukaryota > Viridiplantae > Streptophyta > Pinopsida > Pinales > Pinaceae > Pinus > Pinus albicaulis. Next base: position 670,404,571 of record CM076579.1, on the reverse strand, counting down.
CTCAATTTCCAGCTAGAAGTAGGTCAATGCAATGGTTATTAATTCTACCATAATAATAAGGATAATGAAAACAAGGAAGAGGATGCAGTATATTGTGTAAATTTTGTGACCCCACACGCTTACAAAAATATAATATAGTTTAATGTATATTGCATTGAATGGAAAAAAACATGCCATAGACATCTGAGGAGGTATTCCTTTGTACCAAGGAAAAGGTGGAATTTATTTGGGATACTTTGTGATGTGACGAGAAGTCTAAAATTTAGCCTTGTTATTCTTACCAACAATACCACCCAACACAAGAAATGGAGAGGTAACAAGAGCCTAGATGAGAAGAATGAAAATAATAGTTACAAATGGTAATGCTGTAGTAGAATTGTAAGAAATTACCAATGTATTAAGAAAGAAAAAGGTTAGGAACATGGGCCCACAAAAGAGGCTTCTATTCAGCAAAAAATATCTCACTTTCAATACACAAAAAATTATACAACTTGTTATCATTGAGTTGGTATAGATGGGTTTCTAAACCATACAACCTAGAGTAACTCTTTCAAACCAACTTATGATTGAAAATTAGCATTTTCAGCCTAAGAGGGCTCTCTCAAAAGTAAATATGATTTGTCCAAATGAAATTCAATAATATGGCTAAATTTGTAATAGTGTTTTGAGTGTATCTGTATGCAGGTGAAAAATTTATAGGATTTTCTACCATTTGGATTATGGATTCAGTGATAAGGAATTCAATGACAGTGGTTCTTCTTGTGGAAGCTAAGGCATATATATGTCTTAACGAAAGGACAACACACACAGGTATACAATAGTATAATGCTTGAAGGAAGTTGGAGCATGATGTACATGAATTCTGAGTAATCAAACATTAAAATATTGAAAGAAGAAAAAAGAGGATACATTAGGACAAGTACTCATGAAAATATCAAATGAATCTCGGGTAGAGAAGAAACCAAAATCCACTGTATATTACTGCTCATAAAACGCTTACAATAGTATTAGTGTAAAATAACATCATCCCAACCTCTATTCTTAAAAAACCTACATATTAATAGGCCTTAGTCCTTTACATTGGATCTGCCTACATGGCTAGATCATCGAACTACTTTGCATGACACCTATCTTAACAAGAACCAAAATACATGGGAATGAAACTGACACCTACTAACTTTATGACTTAGAGAACTACTAGGACTCTTCCACTTATTTATTACATATAATAACTGAAGAGAATGCATATTTACATTGAATATGGTTATGTTCTTAAGTGGCACTAACCATGATCAAGACATTAATGTCCCCACTAGATTAGGAAACCAGTCATCCTATTTTTAAGGAAGTAATGTAATGATAATTGTTGATTGTCTTTATGTTGAGCTGGTGAACTAGACAGCCTTGTCGAAGACCAAACCTCTGCTAGAATAATCCTCTGATACTCTTTAAACTCTCCACGTGGATGGTTGACCTCCAATGAACCATCAAAACACAAAATTGCTACGAAAATTTTCTCGTTGCAGAAACAGGGGAATCAAGGAAATTTCATAGCGAATTTTAGTAGCAAATTAACTTCACCCATATATGTCACTTTTTAACCCTCTTTGATGATTTGGAGATGATTTTTGAATCAAATGAGCTAAATACAAATTTCCTCCCTCCTTCATTTTAACCATAGCTGTGATTTTAAGCAAAAAGTCACCTACAGCAATTTCGTAGCGAAATCTGGGCTTCAAGTCTAGGATTCACTACAAAATTGCCTAATTGGCAAAAAACCCAAAAATTGTCCTTCTTCTTCAATTTTTTTCCTATAGACCTGCAAATGCTGATCCTGAAGGATGAAAAAAATGTCAAAAAGGAAATTGGTCTACTCTTCAATCTTTGGAACCTTTTCCTTTGGCAATAGGAACTTTAACACCTTCAGGTTCATTTATGACTATGATTTTGGGGCCCTTTTTCTTTAACTTTGCCTCTATCATCTCTATTTTCTCTTCTAGCTCTTTGACCTGATCTTTGAGTTTATTTCTTTCAGCTTGTAACCACAAATTTCTCTTTCTTGTGTTCTTCATTACCCCTCTCAAAGGAAGTGTCCTTGTCAGCAACTTCTTGGCATTGGTTAATGACTCATCATATTGACTTATTTGGTTATTTACATTTTCTTTGAAATCTTCCATTAGCTTCCTGTCTACCTTGGCTTCTTGCAACTCCAATTTGGTTTCAATAAACTCTTCTCTAGCCGCCCTTAAATGCTCTTTTAACACATGCACTTCAGTTTAATCAACCATTTTCTCCTTACCTTTCCTTTTCACAATAATATCCTCTACAACTGGAGACAAATCAATGATATCTTATGTAATAGGTTGCTTGCCTTTCTCAGTAACCTCTGTCTTCTTACTTTCCATGACACCCTTGGCAAGTTGCAGTCTAGTGAGTGGTTTCCTTGGCTGAAACATGAAACATGCATCTTCTCTTGCAAAATCAAGATCTTTAGCAATCATACCTTTCTTTTTCTTCTTTTTCTCCTTTAATATCTTCAACTATGACCATTGGAGTCTCCTAAATGTATATAGCTTGAAGAATTTCTTCAAGGTTTCCTTTTCTAATTGTTTGACTTCTGGTTACCCTTCCATCGCTTTTCTTGTTGATCCTTTGTTTTCTAATTGCAAGTGTAGGCTATGGAGTTTCTATCTCTTGTACATGCTTTATTTCAATATGCATTGCCTCTATAATGGGCTCTATCTTCTCATCATTGATAGCCTCTGTCTCATCTGCAGGTTTGTCACTCTTGTTTGAAGGAGTGGCTTTTCACTTTGGAGTTTTATTGAGTGTTACTACAACAACTTCATAACCATTAAGAAACAGAAAGGTAGCCTAGTCTTTGTTGAGTTTCTTCAACTCCTCCACCACCAGGATTTTAATCAAACCATGGTGTAAGATTGAGGTCTCACTTCTTTCTTCCCTGGCCTGAACCTTATCTAACATTTTCCCTAAGCTCATAAATAAGAAAAAGGGAAGATCAAGATTCTACTTACTAGTAAAGTGCAAAAAAAGCCTGAAATGGTACATGTAGACCATATGAAATCTACCCTCACAAGGAAAGTACTTTTGAATCACAAACAAAAATTTCGAGTAGTTCTCTTTCATGTAGCTCCTTGGAATTCCAGAAGTCATATCTACTCCAATGTGCTTTGGTTTAATAAATTCAATAGATTTCTACATCTTAAACTTAGTGGCTTTAAACCACTCTTCACCTTCTCTTGGTATCTCTGTGGCTGCAACAATTGTCTCTAGTGACACTACAAAACTTAGCACCCCCACCTTCAAAGTTGTACCTATGAAATTTATTGCAAAATCCTTTGATATCTGAGCATAAAAAACTTGAATTTTTTGACATAATTTCAGGCATACAACTTTGTTGAAAGCTTCTACAAAGTCAAGGTATTCATTGAGCAACTTGAGATCCATAGGTCCATATCTTACATAGGAGCCTCCTTTGTTTTTTTTCTTATTCGTTGCCATCTTCCTTTATAACCACACTGCCTTCTTGAATTGGGACACCTACAAGGAAAAATACTGAACAACAAGTTGCTTGTGGTGGGAGTAGATTCTTCAAGGATGATAATTGGACGATGCATACAAATATTGAAGGGAGGATGACAGAGAGGTGCTTTGGAGGTGAGTTTAAAAAGATGAAATTTGAATATGGGAGGGATAATGACAAATGTGAGGAGTGAAGTGTAATGATAGATGGAACTCATGATTATGCAGATGTGGATGACTCTAATAACTGATAACGAGACCTCACATTCACCCTAAACCTCTAAAAAATTGAGAACTAATCATCCCCTTTATTGGTGCAGAAAAACATGATTCCGCAGTATTTTCAGTTATAAACCTGGAATATTTTCTATGGATTGGTCAGGTGATTTGCTTTAGCAAAATCCACCTATTTGCAGTTATATTTGCTGCAGAATCGTGAAAAAGTAGACAGGTGGCCACTACCGCAATATAAACCAATGCATGTATGCTTTTGGGATATTTTATGGATTTGAATCTAATTACATGACCCATGGGATATTTTAGACTTAGGATAATGACTATTTCATGATTTTTTATCAATTTCATGAACCAATTTTTATGAGACAAAATGAGACCTAGGCTAATAACCCTATTAATAAAAAATTGAAATTTTATGTGTGATAATAGTGGCTCCACTGGGGATGGTGTGCCCCTGTGGTAAAAAAAATAACAGTAGTTCCAGTGCCTTCCTTTAAAATTTTAAATTTTCTGATATGGATGAATACTTCGCCAAGCTCTTATGGCCTTCTCCTCGGGCTCAAGTTTTTTGAAAATTGCAATCCAAGTTGAAGACTAAATCTGTACATGCTGAAAATGTGCTCAGAATACTTGAGATTATTCACACACACTCCTATGTACCCTAACAACTACAATATTCATGTTTGATTCAAGTGACGTGAAACCTCCAATAAAGCCAACCAATGAGTTGATCTGATACCTAAACTCCTTGATTGTGCTTGAACCAAAAGAAAACTGGATATTATAATGACAAAGGTAACATAAAATGGGTCTGATTTTCACAGTGAAAACATAATTGAAAAGTTGGACTATAGAACTCTTCCATGTAGTCAGCTATGGGATCATAGAAGACATAGTTTGTTTGATAATTCTCAATACATTTTGCAGTTTTAGACAGCTCATATATGCTTTCTTTAGCAACATAATACTTCAGTTGTGTGTTATCAAACTCATTTTAAAAAACAAGACAGTCCTCCTCAATCTCAAAAGAGAAAGGTAGCACCATATTTTCTTTGTATTTTTTGCGTGAATTTTTTTTCAAAATATTGATCTTGACCATGAAGACTGTAGGACTAAATTTGATCTTCTAAAACTTCAATGTCTTTCTCAATTTTCTTAGAAAATTCATCCAAAAATTGAATCTTATCTTATGACTTGCACTCAAATGACTTTATATAAGAAGACAAGGCTAAAGAAAAATTTTCATCCACTTCCTCATTAGTGTGATCATCATTCCATTGCTTAAAACCTTGAATGGAAAGAGATTCTACCACCAACTTTATTTTTTCCATCCATGTTTAAAAAAAAATAAGGCAAAAATATGCAAATGACTTAATAGATTTGACAAGAAAACTTTCAATCCATTGTCTACACTTCCCTTGAAATGAATCATAGAACAATCTGACGAAAATATCTTCGTATCTGACTCTAAGAAGCTCAGTAAAGTCATAGAAATTTGATATATGCTTTAAGGTCAAACTCAAATATTATCCATTAAATTTTGGACCATTCCTTAAAAAATATGCATCCTTGGGAAAAATATTTGGGAAATCATAAATTTGTGAAAAATCTACACATGCATACCTCGAAACAATAATTGTAGCATCTGAGTTCTTCATAAGTCCAGTGGAATCACCCTGAAGCTATGAATTTTTGAATTCTTCAACAATGGATTTGCCAAGGTAGAAATGTGACCTCGTAAGCTTCTGATCTCCTCCTATCTCCAAGAGTTTTGCATCACTGTTTGAGCACAAACTTCAAGAAATATGTCTTTAGACTCCCAACAGACACACCAAAATGTTATCACTAAGTTGGTATAGATGGGTTGCTCCACCAGACAACCTAGAGTAACTCTTTCAAACCAACTTCTAACTGAAAATTGGCCTTTTCAGCCTGAGAGGGCTCTCTCAAAAGTAAATATGGTTTGTTCAAATGAAATTCAATCAGATGGCTAAATATGTGATAGCGTTTTGTGTGTATTTCTACGCAGGTGAAAAATGTATAGGATTTACTACCATTCGGCTTATGGAGTCAGTGTTAAGGAATTCAATGACAATGGTTCTTATTGTGGAAGCTGAGGCATATAGATGTCTTAATGAAAGGACAACACAAACATGTATACAATAGTCTAATTCTTGAAGGAAGTCAAAGCATGGTGTAAATGAATTCTGAATTATCAAAAATTAAAATATTGAAAGTAAAATAGCAGGATACATTAGGACAAGTACTCATGAAAACATCAAATGAATCCCAGATAGAGAAGAAACCAAAAGCCACTGTATATTACTGCTCATAAAAAGTTTACAATAGTAGTAGTGTAAAATAATGTCATCCCACCCTCTATTCTTCGAAAACCTGCCTATTAGTAGGCCTTAGTCCTTTACATTGGATCTGCCTGCATGGTTATATCATCGAACTACTTTGCATGAAACCTATCTTAACAAGAACCAAAATACATGGGAGTGAAACTGACACCTTCTGAATTTATGACTTAGAGACCTGCTAGGACTCTTCCACTTATTTATTACATCTACTAGCTGAAGAGAATGCATATTTACATCGAAGATGGTTATGTGCTTAAGTGGCACTAACCATGATCAAGACATTAATGCCCCCACTATATTAGGAAACCAGTCATCCTATTTTTAAGGAAGTGGTGTAATGACAATTATTGATTGTCTTTATGCTGAGCTCGTGAACTAGAGAGCCTTGTCGAAGACCATACCTCTGCTAGAATAATCCTATGATACTATTTAAACTCTCCACGTGGCTGGCTGACCTCCAATGAAACATCAAAACACAAAATTGCTACGAAAAGTTGCTCGCTACAAAAATAGGGGAATCAAGGCAATTTCATAGCGAATTTTAGTAGCAAATTAACTTCACCCATCTATGTCACTTTTTAGCCCTCTTTGATGACTTGGAGATGATTTTTTAAACAAATGAGCTAAATACAATTTTTCTCCCTCCTTGATTTTAACCATAGTTGTGATTTTAAGCAACAAGTCACCTACAACGATTTCATAGCGAAATCTGGGCTTCAAGCCTGGGATTCACTACGAAATTTCCGAATTGGTAGAAAACCCAAAAATTTTCCTTCTTCTTCAAAATTTTGCCTATAGATTTGCAAATGTTGATTCTAAAGGATGCAAAAAATGTCAAAAAGGGAATTGGTCTACTCTTCAAGCTTTGGACTCTTCTCCTTGGGCAGTAGGAACTTGAACACCTTCAGGTTCATTTATGACTGTGATTTTGAGGCCCTTTTTCTTTAACTATGCCTGTATCATCTCTATTTTATTTTCTATCTCTTTGACCTGAACTTTAAGTTTCTTCCTTTTAGCTTGTAACCACAGATTTCTCTTTCTTGTGTACTTCATTACCCTTCTCCAAGGAAGTGTCCTTTTCAACAGCTTCTTGGCATTGGTTAATGAATCATCATATTGATTTAGTTGGTCATTTACCTTTTCTTTGAAATCTTCCATCAGCTTCCTATCTACAATGGCTTCCTACAACTCCAATTTGGTTTCAATAACCTCTTCTCTAGCCTCTCTCAACTGCTTTTTTAACACCTGCACTTCAATTTTCTCAACCATTTTCTCCTTACCTTTCCTTTTCATAATGATCTCCTCTGTAGCTGGGGACAAATAAATGATATCTTTTATAATAGGTTGCTTTCCTTTTTTAGTAACCTATGTCTTCTTATTTACCATGACACCCTTGGCAAGTTACAGTCTAGCGAGTGGTTTCCTTGGCTGAAATATGAAACCTGCATCTTCTCCTGCAAAATCAAACTTTTCAGCAGTCATACCTTTATTTTTCTTCTTTTCACCTTTAATATCTTCATCTCTGACCATTGGAGTCTCCTCAATGTCTATAGCTTGAAGAATGTCTTCAAGATTTCGTTTTCCAATTGTTTGACTTTTGGTTACCCTTCCATGGATTTTCTTGATGATCCTTTGTTTGTTGATTGTAGGTGTAGGCTATTTAGTTTTCACCTCTTGTACAGGCTCTATTTCAATATCCATCGGCTCTATAATGGGCTTTATCTCCTCCTCATTGGCACCCTCTATCTCATATGCAAGTTTGTCACTATTTTTTGAAGGAGTGGCTTTTGACTTTGGAGTTTTATTGGGTGTTACTAAATCAACCTCATAACCACTGATAAAAATAAAGGTATCCCAGTCTCTATTTAGTTTCTTCAACTCCTTTAGCACCAAGAGTTCAATCAAACCAGGGTGGAAGATTGAGGTCTCACTATTTTCTGCCCTGGCCTAAACTTTATCTGACATTTTCCCTAAACTCCTAAATAATAAAAAGGGAAGATCAAGAGACTACTTACTAGTAAAGTGCAACAAAAGCCTGAAATGGTACAGGTAGACCATATGAAATATCCCCTTACAAGTAAAGTACTTTTGAATCACAAACAACAATTTGGATTAGTTCTCTTTCATGTAGCTCCTCGAAATTCCAGAAGTCATATCTTCTCCAATGTGTTATGGTTTAATAAATTCATCACAGTTCTGCATCTTAAACTTAGTGGCTTCAAAACACTCTTCACCTTCTCTTGGTATCTCTATGGCTACAGAAATTGTCTTTTGTGACACTACAAAACTTGGCCCCCCACTTTCGAAGTTGTACCTATGAAATTTACTGCAAAATCCTTTGATATCTGAGCATTAAAACCTTGATTTTTTTGACAGAATTTCAGGCATCCAACATTGCTGAAAGCTTCTAATAAGCTAGGGTCTTCATTGAGAAGCTTGAGATCAATAGGTTCATACCTTACAAAAAAGCCTCCTTTGTTTGTTTTCTTCTTCATGGCCATCTTCCTTTATAACCACGCCACCTTCTTGAACTATGACACTTGCAAGGAAAAAGACTGATAATCAGCTGATGCATGCAAAGCTCGAATGGAGGATGACAGAGAGGTGTTTTGGAGGTGTGCTTAAAAAGATGAAATTTGAATATGGGAGGGATAACGACAAATGGGAGGAGTGAAGTGTAATAATGGATGTCACTCATGATTACGCAGATGTGGATGACTCTAATAACTGATCACATGACCTCACATTCACCCTAAACCCCTAAAAACTTGACAACTCATCATATCCTTTATTGGTGTAGAAAAACATGAGTCCGCAATGTTTTCAGTTATAAACATGGCACATTTACTACGAACTAGTTCAAGTGATTTCATAACGAAATTTTCCTGTTTGTAGTTATATTTGCTGCAGAATCATGGAAAAGAAGACAGGTGGCCACTACCTCAATCTAAACCAATGCATGTAAACCTCTGGGATATTTTTATGGATTTGACTCTAATGACATGACCCATGGGATATTTTAGACTTAGGGTAATGACTATTTCATGAGTTTTTATCAATTTCATGAACCAATTTTTATGAGACAAAATGAGACCTAGGCTAATAACCCTATCAACAAAAATTTGAAATTTTATGTGTGATAACACAACTTATATTCCAGCACATTTGGAATGGATAATATTAATGCTAATATTCATTTAAAAAGTGAACAAGTTCATGCCCAGTTTGATCCTTCAAGATGGCGATAGAAGGAGGTTGCGGTGTAACCTACAATTCCAGATGTAAGGTCATATATAACTACAAGGACTGTGTATATATCTCCCCTATTGTATGGATAGAAAACACCCACCATTGCAAGAATGAATATAAATATGGTACTGATATGTATATATCAAGGAACATGAATCAGATGTATGGATACAAGACAACTTGAAAATTATACATCCAATAAAACTTCTCATTCACAAAAAAATCAAATTTTGATCAAATAAATTATAATACCCAATATCATACAAATTGCATACATGAAAATCAAAATCATGAATGTGTCAACTATATGATAAAGACACCTGACCAAATGGTTAGCTCAACTGGTTGTATCCAATGTTGTTGGGAACTTGCTTAGTTCCATGTCATTCGATGCCTTGCTCGTATCTCCCTAGGTGAGGTGTAACGGTTTATGCCGAGTGGTTTACCAGGGATGCTATCCATGAAAGCGGGGAAATATCCCTTGTGTTTCACTACAATATTTTCATTGGAAAAAATATTTATATAGAATCGAGATACTTACAGGGTAAAAATTTAATTCCTAGACCCAATAACAACACAAAATAAATATTTGTATGGAGGATATCACTCTTACTATCACAATATAGTTTTCCATAGACATCTGCGAAATTATTCCCTTTTACCAAGGCAAAGGTGGAATTTATTTGGGATACTTTGTGGTGTGACAAGAACTCTACAACTTAGCCTTGCTATTCTTACCAACAATATCACCCAACACAAGCAATGGAGAGGTAACAAGAGCCTAGATGATAAGAATGAAAACAATAGTTAAAAATGGTAATGTTGTAGTAGAATTATAGGAAATGACCAACTTATTAAGAAAGAAAAAGGTTAGGAACATGGGCCCACAAAAGAGGCAGCTAGTCAGCAATAAATTTCACACTTTCAATACACAAAAAGTTATACAACTTATATTCTAGCACATTTGGAATGGATAATATTAATGCTAAAATTCATTTAAAAAGTGCACAATTTCATACCCAGTTTGATCCTTCAAGCTAACGATAGAAGGAGGTCGCGGTGTAACCTGTAATTCCATATGTAAGGTCATATATAACTACAAGGACTATGTATAGATCTCCCCTGTTGTATGGATAGAAAACATCCACCATTGCAAGAATGAAGATAAATATGGCATTGATGTGTATATATAAAGGAACATGAATCAGATGGATGGATACAAGCCAACTTGAACAATTATACATTCAAGAAAACTTGTCCTTCACAAAAAAACATCAAATTTTGATCAAATACATTATAATACCAAATATCATACAAATTGCAAGCATGACAATCAAATCATGCATGTGTCAACTATATGATAAATAATCCTGACCAAATGGGTAGCTCAACTAGTTGTGCCCATTGTTTTTGGGAATTTGCTTAGTTCCATGTCAGTGGGTGGCTCGCTCATATCTCCCTGGGTGAGGTGTAATGATCTATGCCGAGTGGTTTACCAGGAATGTTATCCATGAAAGCGGGGAAGTATCCCTAGTGTTTCACTGCAATATTTTCGTTGGAAAAATTATTTATATAGAACCAAGATACTTACAGGGTAAAAATTTGAGTCCCGGACCCAATAACAACACAAAATAAATATTTTTATGGAAGATATCACTCTTACTAGCACAATATAGCACATACTTTTCCTACCTTATTCCTATCTCTCCTAGGAATCATTTCATCTACAACATATATTTGAAAGCTTCTATTGCAGCTATGTACTTTACTTCTATTATAGAAAGAGCTAGTATTCTTGTAGCCTTGACACCCAAGATATTCTTATACCTGCAAATGTATACAAATAACCTATAGTGGAATTTGTGGTGTCCATATCTCCAACCATATATGCATCTATAAATCCTTCAAGCACAATATTATTATGAAAAAAACATAAATAGTAATTACTAGTACCCTTAATATGCCTCAAAAGCCATTTTACTGCTTGCCAATGTTGTATTCCTGGATTGGAAAGGAACATGCTCACTACTCCCACCAAATATGCAATGTCTAGTCATATACATACCATGGGATACATCATTATTCCAACTACATAAGTATAAGGAATCTTGCTAATTTTTTCCTTTTCCTTGTCATCACTAGAACATAACTTAGTACTCAACTTGAAGTGGATTGCAAGGGGTGTACCAATTGGCTTGACATCCTTCATATTAAACATGTCAAGAAACTTCTTGATATATATTTTTTGTGAAAACCACAACCTTTTGTTTTTCTCGTCACACATAATCCTCATGCCCAATAACTGTTTTGTTCGACCCAATTCCTTCATTGCAAATTTGCTTCCCAAATATTTCTTCAACCTATTGATCATATTATTATCATGCCCAACAATCAACATGTCATCCACATATAATAGTAATATGATATACTTTCCTTGATCATAAATCTTTATATAAACACAATGGTCAACCTATAACCTGTGAAAACCATGTTACAACATGAATGAATCAAATTTCTTATACCATTTCCGAGGTGCATGTTTCAATGAATAAAGTCTCTTCTTCAACTTGCAAACTAGGTCTTCTTTTCCTTTTTCTTTGAATCCTTCTAGTTACTCCATATAAATTTCTTCCTTCGATTCACCATGAAGGAAAGAAATATTTACATCTAAATATTCACATTCTAAGTCTAAAGCAACAGCAAGATTAATAATGACTTTGATGGATGAATTTTTGAAAACAGGTGAAAACATTTCAGTGAATTCAATACCTTCTTTTTTAGAAAATCCTTTCACCATCAACCTTTCATTATACCTCTTCTTTTTTTCGCCACCTTCATGCTTAATCATATATGCACATTTGTTTTGTAAGGCATTTCTACCTTTTGGGAGCTTTACCAATTCCCAAGTTTTATTTTTTAGCAAATATTTCATTTCTTCCTCCATTTATTTCTTCCTTTCTTTAATGTCCTCAAATTTACAAGCATCTTCAAAACAATCAAGCTCACCTTCATCAGTGAATAAAATATACTTTGAAGGAGGATACGTTTGTGAAGGCTTATGAGGCCTAGAATATCTACAAACCAGCTTCAATGGTGTGTTATTAGGTTGAATCTCCTCTAAAGGAAACTATAAGGTTCCTTATTCTTGACGTTCATCATTTTCCACTTGCTATCCTTTCTTTTCTTGAATTTGTTGTCAATTTTCTTGCATTGGTGGGATGTTTTATTGACCTAAAACTCACCTAAATACCCCTTAAATATATTTGACTCATTAAATATCACATCCCCTCTTCTAATAACTTTATGTTTAACTAGATCCCATAGACAGTAACCAAATTCTCCATCCACATATCCCAGAAAAATGAATTTATTATATCTATCATCTAGATTAGTTCTATTTTCTATGGGAATATGTAACAAATGATTCACATAAACATATTTTCAAATGAGAATAATTCAACTTATTACTAGTCCAAAATTCTTCAGGAATGCCACCATCCAAGGCTGCAGTCGAAGATCGATTTATAATATAACAATATTTCCTTGCTGCTTTTGCCCAAAAATGTTTCTCCAAATCAGAATTTGACAACATACTCCTCACTTTCTCCAAACCATAATTTGACAACATACTCCTCACTTTATGAAAAAACATTATGTTGAGGAGTACTAGGAACAATATTCTCATGCTTTATGCCAAACTATTACAATATTTCTTGAATGCATTTGAGCAATATTCTCCATCGTTATCTTTTCTCAAGCACTTGAGAAATTGGTTAGTTTCTCTTTCAACAACAACATGGATTTTTTTAAATATTTCAAACACTTGAATTTTAATTTTCATAGGGTAGGCCCAAACCTCCCTGGATGCATCATCTATAAATGTTACAAAATATGATGCTCCTCCTAATGATTTAATGTTAACAGACCCAAACACATATGAGTGTATCAATTCTAACAAATTTTCTTTATGCCATGACCACCTCTAAGGAATCAAACCCTTCTTTGTCTACCATTTATGCAATGCTAAAAAATATCAAGATTATAGTATTTCAAACCTAGCAGTAAAATTTTACCAACGAGGATTTTAAAGCCCTTCTCACTCATGTGGCCCAAGTGCTTATGCCACAGATGTAATATTCCAAAATTTTCTGACAATAAATTGCTGATTTCACCTAGGAGGAGAATAAATGGGTAAGGAGGCCCATGCATAATGAAAATCTCAATAAAATCCCTCGTATGAAAGGGGATCATCATTGGAGCTAGTTTTCACACCCTCATGTGTGAACAGGGTTATTTGCAAGTGGACAAGGTCAAGTTTGACCAAGTCAACAGCGCTGGGATAAGAGGTGGAGAATACTTAGAGAAAAAACGAAATATGAATGGGAAGAGGTTTATTTGGTGGAGGAAACCCTAAGAGGAGTGGGACCCATGGAGAGGGGCTTTCACTTGTTTAAAAGGAGGACAAGGCAGCCATTGTTTCTCATGCTTGGTATTATTCATCTCATTGTCTACTCAGACATTGTGCATTCTCTGTTGTTTAGCAATAGTTGCCAGAGGAATTCCTATTTAGCATTCCTTCTCCTTCTTGAGAGGCCTCTTGAGGGATTGTTCTTCATTCTCCACATTTCTTGGCTCAAGGCCAAAGCATCCTCCTCCAGGACAATGTTATTTTTGCAGCAGCATAATTCTGTGTTGTAGGGTGTTGTGGTGGAGGACCTCAACACCATTTCCGGAGCTGATTTCTAGAGGAGGGAGTATCCATTCATTTGGGAAGCTAGTGAGGAAGGGTTAAGCACTTATTTTAGATCTTGGCATCAGGCCAACTCTTTCCCGTGCCCCTACAACACACTTTCATCCAGTAGCTGCGTTATTTTTAGTGAGCATTTGCAGTGGTGCTCTTGCATATTGTTTGGAGGGTGAGATCTTAGGTGTGAGGATCAAACTTTCACTCTAGAGATCCATTGGAGAATATCTTGTCATTGGTTGTAGCATCTTCAGTATTCTCCACTTATTTCCAATTCTTGAGTTGCTGCTGCTACCCAACAACTCCGACATTTTTCAGGTTTTGTGTGTTATAGCCAATCCTTCCAGGATTGACTTGACGTAGTATTTGGGAGCTGAGATCTTCACCCCCAATGTTGTATTGGGCCATATATTGATATGTCCATGTATTTGACATATGTAGCATGCATTTTCTCTTATAAAACTGCGCTGTCATAGCTTGGGCATACATGTGTAGTAGTAGTTTTTTCATGATTTATGTAGTTGTATCTTGAGGCTGAGTATTACTTATCTTGAGTGGCATTTTCCTCAAGATCTTGTATTCATTTGTTGCTACTATTTCTTAATAATATGGCTATGGATTTCTCTCATATTTCTATGAGTTGAGTGTTATTTATGCTCCATTGTTGTGTTTTCTTATTATTGGAGCTCCAACTTTAGAATATCTTGAGATATTCTCATTGTTGTAGCATTTTCCTAATTTGGAATATTACAGTGGTATCAGAGCATGATCTCTGGCTCAGCTAGTGGATCTCAGCCATCATGCTATCAAGGAGAGAGAAGATGAAGACTCCGCTATGTGGAGAGAAAAAGGAAGATAAGCTTACAAAGCTTCTTCCAAGATCTATACAGAGCATTCATGAAGAATTTGAGAAGATAAGAAGGGAGATATGTACAGGATCTCCAAGAGGGTTTGAAACTGAGTCAAACTCTAGGTTTTCTTATGGGGAGTGTGAGCATGCAACCACACCCTATGATGTACAACGTAGTCACATGGCCAATTTTTCCATGAGAGAAGAAGGAGAAGAAGGAATTCCTGAGAGAGGAACTCTTAGTGGGTTATTGCATGAGTATGAGTCTCAAACTCAGAAGTTTAGAGCTCATGTCACCTTTCCAGAGTTTTTCAAGGTCAAGATGAGTAGGAGCGATCAACATAATTAGATAGGTATCTGCTATCTGTCTTTGATGGTTCCCCTACTTGTTCAGCCAGGGCTTGGATAGAAGAGCTAGACACCTTTTTGCACCAACATCAGATTCCCGAAGATGAGGCCATCAGAGTAGCAGCGCTGCACTTGGGAGGTAATTTATATTCATGGTGGTTATTTGAGTCTTTTACTTTGAAGAATGCAAATACTTCTTCCTATGCAATGTTCATTAGAAATTTGATGGAAATATTTGGTAGGAAGAATTCTGAAACACATGTGGAGGAAACAAACACATATAAACAAAAAAAACCCTTGCATGTGATGGAGAAAACCATAGACTCATAATCACTTCAGAAAACCATAAAGCAGGCTAATATATTGCATGATACTTTGTTGGAGGCAAGACTTTCATCTTGTATTTTGGCACAAGGAGGCAAAGAGATCCCTTTTTCAAAAGAGGATCTAATCATTGGAGGGTTTCCCACTCACATTGAGGAGGCTGAGGGCAACAAAGCTGTCATTTCTAGAGTTGATCTAGCACCTCATACAGAGGAAGGAGGAGCTCTTGCTCCAAATAGAGGGATTATTTTAGCTTTGTAAGGAAGTCCCCAAGATCTCATACATGGAGGTCCAAGCACAATCAGTGAGCAACATGATTGTGTAGCATTGTAGCTGGGAGAAGGAGGAAGGGAGGAAGAGCAGCATCATGTGATGAGAGGCACACACCCTTCTCTATTTCAGAGAGCTAGTGCAAAGAAGAGGTAGAATGTATTTCACTATGAGAGCAAGGGCAAGGTTGCCCAACCATATATACAGTCCACTCTTGACATTGATGTCTCACTACATAGAGGCATTCCACTAGGGAGGCCACCAGATCTGTCATTGATGAAAGAAATCTTGTCTTTGGGTTCACCACTCTTGGATTTTGGAGAGGTGAAGAGTTTGGAGGATAAATTCGGCATGGGGGATGTCAAAGTAGCAGACAGCAGCAGGAGGAGAACTTCACATGCCATATCACCAGCGCTATCCCTTAGTAGGATTGATCCTTATTGGAGATCTCAGCTCTTGGTAGAGTACTCCAAGGATCTTGGTGCTTGCATGATTCTCGATGACCCGGATAAATATGATGAGTATATGGTGGATGATATGGTCATATATTCATATGGAAGAGTATTCTTGACTAGAGATTCTAGCCTCAAGGAGAAGCTGTTGCATGCAGCACATGGGGACTTATTTTCCATGCATTTTGATGCATATCTTGCCTTGGCATAGGAGTTCATTTGGGAGGGCATTCAACAAGACATATTTCAGCATATGGAGAGATGCAGAGCTCGGATGATGATGGAGAGGATGTCACAGCCACCTTCCTACTCATTGGGAGTAAGGAAGCATGATCAGTTGAGCCATTTCATCTCAAGTCTTTGAGTACATAATGAAGAATGTACAATTTCACCTTATGTTTTGTACTTCTTGTATTTTTATGAGCAGCATAATGTACCAAGGAGGGTTATTCCTTTTTTTATATTGTATAATGATGTACTTGAAGCCATTTGTAGCATTGAGATTGGCTATCTCATTGGTGGTTTGTGGGAGAGGCCACATGATTCTTGGTGTGCACCATTGGAACCCTTTTGTACTCTCATGTTTATATCTTGTAAGAAGATTGTGGTAACAAACAAGTGGCTAGAAAAGCACTTGTTTTTGTTTGATTTGATGCAGGCAAGGAATGCACTGCGTTGGTTCCTTGTATGGGACCTTGATCCACTTTCCGGTTGTCATGTGAAAACTTGTTTCTATTGGTTTTTTCTTCCATGTATTGCTAGTATCTCTATGTTCATGGGAAGCTTTGATTGGAGAGTGGGCTTGAGACTAAAGATGCCCATTGGGAGATGATTCTCCCTACTATACATGTTATACATTTCAGGAGGAACCATGGGCCAACCATGAATTCCATTGTACATTTATCTTCTTCTTGTGGGAGGGACCACTTGGAGAACTTGAGGAGACAGTCCATGGATCATGAGAAAATGGAGGAATTAGCACAGTCAAATTTTTTCCCTTTGAGGATGAAGGGAGACTCATCTATGAGCCACTCCATTTATATGAGCAAAACATATGGTAAGAGTATTATTGATTTGCATAGTGATTTGTCTATATATATGCATCTCTTAACCATATATGTGCAGGGATTTGCTCAAAGGAGGAATATTATTCCTTCTAGATTTGGTGGTCTACATAAGGCCATTATGGATGATCACTCCCTAAGTGGATATGGGGAGGAGATTTCTCATGGAGAATATACTCACATTGCACATTACATCATTCACTTTCTCCATATTTGTGAAGATATTGGGGAAGCAAGCAAATGGTGGGGAGGCCACCCATGGAGAGTCAAACTGCGTTGGCTACATTTGAGGGACCATTTTCCTTCTCCTTTACTTCACATGGCAGCCAACATGATTCTTCTTATGGTTCCCTTGATTTATATTGCTAAATATTTTCTTGGGAGCATGATTGGAGGAGAGACACATTGGGTGAATGTGTCCTTGGAGGGAGAGAAATCCCACACACTTTGCACTACATGTTCTAAAGGGAGCATGGGAGATGGTATGGCCACTACAGCAGCTCATTTGTTTCCTTATGAGGTGAGCCATATGAGAAATGTGATGCCATATGATGATGACTTCCAACTCATCACATATGAGAAGATTTGGGCCAACATGTTTCATAACGTTGGAGGAGAGATCTTTAGAGGTCTAATCTCCATCTTGCCATTTGAGGGCAATGTCATTGCAGCCCAGGATTAGCATACACTCTACACTTATCCTAAGTGGAGAGGATGATAGCGTGGGGTAGGATATTTTGTCTACCAAGATCAGATTTTCAGCCTACCTACATTTCCAGAGCTAGAGGTGGAGGATGACTTTCAGGAGTTGCCATGTTGGGAGGTAACTCATTTTCATGGATGATTTCTTGGGGGATGGAGGATCCACATGAGGAATATGTTCCTCAACACATCATAGAATCCATGCCTTGGGAGGAGGATTTTGTTCCTAGCCTTGCAGTTGCTTGAGGACAAGCAACATTTGGGAGGGGAGGACTGTAATATTCCAAAATTTTCCGACAATAAATTGGAATATTAATTTTTGCTGATTTCACCTAGGAGGAGAATAAATGGGTAAGGAGGCCCATGCATAATGAAAATCTCAATAAAATCCTTCATAGTATGAAATGGGATCATCATTGGAGCTGGTTTTCACACCCTCATGTGTGAACAGGGTTATTTGCAAGTGGACAAGGTCAAGTTTGACCAAGTCAATAGCGTTGGGATAAGAGGTGGAGAACACTTAGAGAAACAACGCAGTATGAATGGGAAGAGGGTTATTTGGTAGAGGAAACCCTAAGAGGAGTGGGACCCATGGATAGGGGCTTTCACTTGTTTAAAAGGAGGGAAAGGAAGCCATTGTTTCTCATGCTTGGTATTATTCATCTCATTGTCTATTCAGACATTGTGCATTCTCTGCTGTTTAGCAAGAGTTGCTAGAGGAATTCCTGTTTAGCATTCCTTCTCCTTATTGAGAGGCCTCTTGAGGTATTGTTCTTCATTCTCCACATTTCTTGGCTCAAGGCCAAATAATCCTCCTCCAGGACAATGTTATTGCTGAAACAACACAATTTTGTGTTGGAGGGTGTTGTAGTGGAGGACCTCAACACCATTTCCGGAGCTGATTTCCAGAGGAGGGAGTCTCCATTCATTTGGGAAGATAGTGATGAAGGGTTAAGAACTTATTTCAGATCTTGGCATCGGGCCAACTCTTTCCCTTGCCCCTACAACACAGTTTCATCCAGTAACTGCGTTATTTTTAGTGAGCATTTGCAGTGGGGCTCTTGAAAATTGTTTGGAGGGTGAGATCTTAGGTGAGAGTATCAGCCTTTCACTCTAGAGATCCATTGGAGAAGATATTTTCATTGGTTGCAGCATCTTCAGTTTTCTCCACTTATTTTCAGTTCTTGAGTTGCTGCTGCTACCCAACAACTCTGGCATTTTATAGGTTTTGTGTATTATAACCAATCCTTCTAGGATTGACTTGAAGTAGTCTTTGGGAGCTGAGATCTTAACTCCCAATGTTGTATTGGACCATATATTGATATATCCATGTATTTGACATATGTAGCATGTAGTTTCTCTTATAAAACTGCGTTGTCATAGCTTGGGCATACATGTGTAGCAGTGGTGTTGTCATGATTTATGTACTTGTATCTTGAGGCTGAGTATTGCTTATCTTGAGTGGAATTTTCCTCAAGATCTTGTATTCATTTGTTGCTACTATTTCTTAATAATATGGCTATGGATTTCTCTCATATTTCTATGAGTTGAGTGTTACTGCTGCTCCATTGTTGTGTTTTCTTATTGCTGGAGCTCCAACTTTAGAATATCTTGAGATATTCTCATTGTTGTAGCATTTTCCTAATTTGGAATATTACAACAGATATGCTAAATTTCCTTCTTTTGTGATTGTATATAATTTTCTTGTCTTGCTCCTATCGTCACGACCAATGCTCCTTTGCTAATTTTATAGCCTCCTATACCAAATCTTGTGAAATATCCTTCATCATCCAGTCGTCCCACAAAGATAAATCTCGTGCACATTTCTGGTACATGCATATCTTGTTTCAACAATATATCTTATCCATACTTCATCTTGATTTTTACATCTCCCATTCCAACAATACTGCAAAAATTATTATTCCCCAAATGCACTCACCCATAATCACCAAGATTATATGCAATAAACTATCTTTGCATGAGGTTACATGGTGAGATGCCCCAGATTCAAGGATCCAATCAAAATTACTTATATATGTATATAAACATGCACCTTCTATTGAAACAATAAATAACACAACACCGTTTGTAACTACGATAATAGTCTCATCTTCATTTGTGCTAGATGACTTGTGATTTGTACTGGTCTGTTTCTAATCCTTTTTTCCTTTCTTCTGGACTCAGAACTATTTCTCCATGTGTCCTGGTTTACCACAATGAAAAAAAATGAGCTTTCCCCTCCTTGATTTTGATCAACCTCTCGATCTTGAACGCCCTTTTTGGCCCCTCGATCAATTCTCTTACCACAATCAACTAGAGCTAGAGCTTCTCCTCCCTAGTTTTCCACAATTGACTTGTGTCGAAACTCCAGATTCATTAAAATCTTGTTGAATTCATAAAATTTAAGGGTCCGTGAAGGTGTTGAAGTTATCACAACTACAATTAAATTTTTCCATTTTTATGACATTGAACACATTAACACGATAGCTCTAATTTCATCATCTAGAATTATTTTAACAGAGGCAAGTTGACTAGTAACAATATTGAATTCATTCAAGTTCTCAACAGATGAAGCACCCTACTTCATCTTGAGATTATAAATATTATTTATCAAGAACACTTTGTTTGATACCGTGATATTTTCATATAGATCATGGAACTTCTTCTATAATCGTTCTATCGTATTTTCTCTAGCCACATTGAAATACAAATTATTTGCTAGATATTGGTGGATTGTTGCAATCGCCTATATAGCTTAATCCATTCTTCATCTATCATCGATGAGGGTTTCTTTGCTATGCCCTCAATTAACAAATATTGGTATTTTAAAATCGGTATATCCTCCATCTGTGATTTCCATAGCGAAAAATTAGCCTCGTTCAACTTCTCCATGTCACTTAATGTTGTTGTCTCCATTCTCAATAAAGTTCATGCCCCAAAAAATCAAGATGCCACTTACAAGGTAAGACTTTAATTATTACAACTTACCAACTTCTAAAATGAAAGGCCAAAAATTTATATCATACAACAAACAATGACCCCTTTTTTTATTTTTATTTTTATTTTTTATTATTTTTTATTAAACTAGGCTTTTATTCCAAAAGAACATCAAATGTAACTTTAAAAAATATGATCGGCCCCTACAATAATAATAACTAAAAAATCAATTCACTCCTACATTCACAAAATAAATATTTAATTGGAAAAACTAAAGACATAGAAATATCCCAACTCCTTTACACTCACATCTCCAATTTCATTCTTTTAAACAAACACAACCTCCACTCTATTCGAATAACATGATTGAATGTGTGCACAACTCACAAACATGTCATCCACATCCCACAATAATCACATATTTTGAACTCTAGTTAGCATTGCAGGTTCACTGGTGAGAATACTCCAACACCTGATAAGTAATACCAGGTGTGTCTTTGGCGGCCAAGAAATAAAGAAAAAAAAATGGATGGCGGAGGCTCAATTGGGTGGCTCATTTGACAACATAGATATGCCCATCACAGAGAGGGACTCAATTTTCTACAACTACTTCTTACCCAATCTCGAAGAAAAGCTTCCCTCATTTCTTCGCCAGTGACCCTTGATTCTTGAGCAAGTTTTTATATCACAAGAATTGATCTATTACAACTTGGCTTTGATACTAGTTGATGTGAATCAAAGGGGGAGAAATTTGACTCATAGAAAACACAAAACTTAGAAATGAGAACACATAGAACACATTGACAATGGAGAAAATCATAGGATTTTATATTACATTAAAAGCCTTGCCTTTGCTTGGATTGCTTAGGTTGAGGCAAAATTACACACACACACACACATATATATGATCCAAGGATCTAGAGTTTTCTGCATGAGTGCACAATGCAGCATCTAGAATTCAGCGAATGGTGGATTTTTAGCATGGTCAGTTGCGGTTTGTTGACTTTGAGAAGGTCAGAATTAGCGTAGGTGTTTGGCTTCATATCTGATAAAATCAAATTCAATCTCTTTGTCCTCAGTAATTTCAATAGTAAAATTTGAATTTGTACGAACATTAATTTCTATGACATGATCATTGTTGTACAATAATTCAAAGTGGAGGTGTTTGTATAGTAAAATTGGATATACATTTTTTTCTTTATCAATTTTTCCTATAAAACCCCAAATAGGAAAGTGATTATAATACATTTGAAAACTAATAATCCTTCTATACCCCTTCTTTAAACTTTTCCAAATCCTCCTTATTTTAATTTTTCCTACAGATAAGTTCATAATTTTTGTCTTCATGGAAATCAAGCTTATATCGAACATCAACCATTTGGTCACCATTTAAAACTTCTCCAAGATTACCCCTCTTATTAGTCACCTTAACTGCAATATTTATAGAACATTGCTTATTAACAATATGCCACAAAAAACATGTTTGTTGATGAATTTCTTCCTCAAAGGAGGATGGTTATATCATAATACACTTTCTCATAAGAGCCATGTATCCAGTAAACATTTTTGGAGATTGTCTCTATTTGCACAGTTAAGTAGGTGCCCCTACATATTCTGTTGCATCATTTATCAGCTTCTGTGGTGCGCCTTCTACCATTTCTGGTGGATGGCTCTGCATGAGTGTTTTCTGCCACTCCATGATCCTCCACATGTGGCTGCTCCACATCTTGAGGTTCATCCTTTGGAACCAAGAGTTCCTCATCTACATGAAAATCAAGCTCCCTCTCAAGGGACAATTGAATGCCTTTGTCCTCATCAAATTTTATATCTTATCTCACAAAATTCATCCTGTTGTTTGGAAAATACACCCAATAGTTGTGAGGAGTATCAGTGTACCCCACAAATATCCCAATCTCAGCTGTTGGTTCAAGCTTCTTCTTGGAATATTTGGTCACATGGCAATAGACAGATGAGCCAAAAATTTTAAAATGTGAAACATCAGGTTTCTTACTAGAAAATTCCTCCTCTGGTGTACTCATGCCAATTATCCGATGAGGACTACGGTTTTGCACAAATACCAATGTGTTGCATGCCTTCGCCCACAGATGCAATGGTAAGCCTTGATCATGCAACATCTCTCGTGTCACACCCAAAATTGTTTTGTTCTTTCTTTCTACAACCCCATTCTATTATGGGCTATGAGGCACAATAAACTCTCTCTAAATTCAGTCTTTGCTATATAATTTCTTGAATTAATTGGATATGTACTCACCACCATTGTCTCTCCTAATATCCTTCACATGCTTCCCCGTATCTTTCTCCACCAGTGCTTTGAACTCACAAAATTTTGAGAACGTCTGATATTTATTATGCATGAAGTAGATCCAACACTTTCTAGAAAAATCATCAACAAATATCACATAATAGCTTTGCTTTTTTTTCAAATTTATAGAGAATGGTCCACACACGTCTGGGTGAACTCTCAAGGATTTCCACTGCTCAGTTCTCCTTCTCGTGAAAAGTGGCCTTTTCTTATTTCCCCATGGTACATCCCTTGCATGTGTCTATCTGCACAAGAGTGCCCTTGAGAATTCCCATATAAATATGTTGCATGACCTTCAAGGCTCCGTGGTGCAGATGGCCCAATCTCCTGTGCCATAACTCACCCTCATACTGACTCACCACTTTGTCTACCTTACCCATTAATGATGCGCAGCCATATACATCAAATTTGTAGAGATTATTCACACGAGTCCCAATATTCTTGGCTTGTCCTGTCGCTTTGTGTCGAATCAAAGATTTCCCTTCATTAAAAACCACATCATAACCTCTATCCTCCAACATTGCAACTGAAACTAAATTCCTTTTCAGGCCTGGTACATGCATTACATATTTTGATAAGAAGGGTTTACCTGATTGTCTCTATAAGGTAATTGTACCAATCCTGGTAGCGTTGTATCTCACGTCATCACCCATTTCGATATGTATCTGGAGGTTCTTCTCCTCCAAGCTACTGAAAAGTTCTTTGCCTCCTTTCATGTGGAAAGATGCACCATTATCCAAGTACCACACTGATCCCATCGCACTTGACACCATGCATGCGATGAGCAATAATTCCAACTCAAATTGTGAGGCCAAAGCCTCACCAGCTACAATTCCTAAAGCCTTCTTGTACTTCTTCTTCTGTGGAAAATTAGTGGCATAATGTCCAGGCTTGTGACAATGAAAACACTTCACTCTGGACATGTCCCGCTTCTTGCCTTCTTTGCTAGTCTCAGATTTGGAATAAGGTTTCTTCCCCTTCCCCTTCTTTTCCTTACCATCCAAGGCACAATTTTCCTCATCATCTATCCTAGATGAGGATCCATCCTTGGTATTTTGCTTGAATTCTTCTTGCACCAAATCCGACCAAAGTCACTCCCAATCTGGAAGCTTCTCCCTCCCACTAACAAAGTCCTGAAACAGATGTCAAAAGCCTTCCACATTGCATATGGAGCCACTTTTTCATGGAGACTTGAGATAATGTGGTCTCGTACTCCCTCCAATAAGATCCTCCTCACCTTTGCAACCTTCCTTTTCCAAGAATCAAGAAGAGTGGAATCTGTTGTTGCGGGTTTCAGAATGTCATTATCAATGAATTATTTCAACCTGTTTTCCTCTAGAACTACCTCCATCCTGTCTTCCCATGCAATATAATTGGAACTTCCCTTGAGTGCATATTCCAATCTCAAGCCATTGAAAGCCATATTGATCTTGATCCGTGTGTCACACCAAAGAATACTTTTCTAAATTCAAATGTTATTCAACAGAAACTCAATTTCTTCTCCACTATAGTGATTTTCTGCCCTCTGATACCATGTATAAATTATACAAACAATATGTATATCAATTGATTCAATTCGATCATGTGATATGCTAAATCAAGATACTGAATCCTTATACAAATCAATTGCCGAAAATAAACATGATCACCAATCACAACAAGTAAAGAAAGCAACAAATCAAACCACAAAATAGATATTTTTCTGAGGAAATATTAATGCTCAAAACCCCTCTCTCTTCTATTGTATATTCACCAAGGAATCATGAAACAATTACAGTGCACTCTTCTCACAAGAGTCTCCTACACTCTCACAGTTGTCTCACACTGAACCAGACAAAATAGACCAACACTTAGCCAATTTTCAGCCTCTGCTCAGCCTTCCTTTCTTGCGCAATTCATGTGGAATGCAATCCCTATTATTTAGGAAATTCAGCCTTCCAAAAGTGCGCAATTCTCATTGTTGGAGCGGGGTCCCCTATGTCCGACCATTTTATTATATTTTGCAATACTTTAGTCTTTTGCAGGGGCTTTGGGGTCAGTCAAAACCCCTCATGAATTTTAATGGGTCAAAGGGTAGATCAAGGGGCCGTAAACCATGGTTTATGGACCATAGAATAGCACAGGATAAATAGTATAAATAAATTAATAGATTGAGTCTAAGAAGTCATTTTTTGGATAAGTCTGAATTTGGATCATAGAGTTGGATAATATGTGATATTTTTGTGTGGATTTGTTTGGGTAGAAGGCTTCTGCTGGTTGTGTGCGCAGTTACCTTAGTCTAGTTGTGTGCAGACCATGTTGGCTGTGTGCATAGGTTGTTGAAGTGTTTTGTATGAAGGATCTGAACTGATTAAGTAATAAAGGAGTATTGTTGCAAATATTTGAGTTCTACATGCATCTATTTCCAATTTTTGTACTATCTGCAATTAGATCTCTTGCACAACTGTGATTGGGTTTATATAATTGTTTATTGGATAGAAAGCTCTGATATGATGTGTTAATGGTTATTAATTGATTTATGATTTTGGTGTTAACTTGTGCAAGATCTTCTACATATTAGACCTAAATCTGTCTGAAAAGGGTTTAATAGTTAGGGTTTCTTCTGCGAAGGTATGTTTATAGTTGTTTGGATCTTAAGGCACCCACATCATTCCAAACCTCTCTCAGGGTGCGAAAACCTGGTTCCAACACCCCCCCATACTACTTCAGGTGAGACTTTGACTTGCGCAAGTAGGTCACTGCCGAAAGGGCCAGTAGTAAGAGGTTTTTGTTCGTTAACCTCAATTATGAACTTGGGTCAGGACCCCTCAATCCAAAAAATGGTTCCATTTCCGAGACTGGGAGCATCTTTGGGTGATGTCTCGAGGTCATTGGTAGCCTTTAAAGCTTGAAATTGAGGATTGGTTTGTAAAACAGATTCAGAAATTTTCCCTAAAAGAAAATAGAAGTAAGAAGCTACCTACTAAAGAGTGGAAGAATAAGTATATTTTTACGGAGGTGCACGAGATCTCCTTCGTAACCTTTGCACATGAAATGAAAGAGTGGTTGGAAAGGTTAGCAGAATTCCAAACCTGTTGGAAGGACGATGAGGTCACGCAGTAGTCCCAAAAAATAAATCCAACAATTGGAAAAGACTGATAATTCTATTACCTAGACTGTAGATCACTAGGTTGAAAACATCTTGGGTGGGTTTGTAACAGAATTTGCAGTCGATAAGTTTGTGTCCTATTTTGAAGCTGAAAGGATATTTTTCAAATGATTGAGGGGTAAGTTCTTACAAACTTTTCCTATGCTGATTAAGATGCTATTATGTGAAAAAGGTATTTTGTGCAGCCACACCAAGTGAATGACCCCAATCAGAGTGAAAGCATGACGTGCGGAGGTAAATACTATCGGGTCAATAAAAAATGGGATAGATCTGTGTACAGTCCTTTGATAAATTCCCATGATCTAAACGGAAGGGGGCTATGCACGTGGAGACTAGCCCTCCTGCTACACCACCATCAAACTCACGCAAGGGTAACAATCCTCCTACCCCACCGCCACCCCCACCTGTGAACGATATGGCTACGCAGTCGAAGTTACCCGCCTTTAAGGGTGCAGGGGATGAGGATATGGACCGATTTTTATTCATGGCAAATGCGGTGTGGACTGCACAGAATGTCACTACCAATTTTATTAAGAGATCGTAGCTAGAGATGACCTTTGAAGGTCGGGCTTTGGATTGGTTCATGGGATACATTACTCAACATGCACATCCCACAGTGAAGGAGATCTAGGATGCCCTGAAGCAACAATTACGAAAGCCTAAATCTTATTTTCAATGTGTAGTAGAACTAAAATATATTAAGAAAGGGCCTACGAAATCAATTTGGGAAGCTGACCAATGAGTAAATAAAGTCATCAGTGATGGAGGATTTTCTTATGAAATGGTTCATTGCCATGCTGGTTCCACATTTTCGCGGGCCAATGGGTCAACAGAAGATTGACTCGTGGGAAGAAGCCCTTGAAATTGCTATGAAGTTAGAAGTTGCGTTGCAAGACAATGATCAATTTGGAGCACTATAGATTCATAGCCAATTAGAGGATATACACTTAGAAATTCAAAATTTATGAAGAGACCGGGGTAACTAAGCTAGCACAAATGTATGATGAATACGCTGCCGGGTATCTGGCCAAACCAAAGATCAATGCCCTCTACTGTCAGATTATATGCAAGTTGGGGGACCGAGTCCACTGCACCCAAGGGATGTTGTTGGGCCTAGTACCCCCACACTATGGCGTGCCAATTTTTAGGTGGCTGGGCACCATGATAGAGACCACTTCCCATGGTTAGGCACATGTGTCCCATAACTAAAGCAACAGTGGTCCTGATTCTACTCTTCGGTGGGACACGATGAGTACAACTGCCAGACATACGATTTAATGATCGACAGAGGGAACCTTTACAGAGTGCAAGCCGACCCTTCATCACCCACATCTCCCTTTGGACGTGGAGGATCCCTAGCAAGAGGACAGGGAGGGGGGAGAGGTGGAGGCACAGGTCGAGAGAGAGGGCAGCTAAATTTATACAACTGTGGAGACGCCAGACATTATGCATGAGACTGCCCGAACCCCGCGTAGAAATCCTGCAGGTATTGTAGGAAATTTTATCATGTAATTGAATATTGTCATGTGTTAATAGCTAAAATGTAGGAAAACCAGTAGACGCCAACACAAAACATACAACGGGTGTAATATTCGTTTTTCAGGATTTGCTAGGATAGGGTCCTCTAGGATGCTGTATAAGGAAGCCAATGTAAAAATAAGTTGAACCGAGACTTGGATCCCTTTTTTCACCCTTCATAAATTACTCTTTCAGAAGATAAGCTCAAAGAAATAACCTTAGGAAGGTTATTCAGATCGTCCAAACCTGTATATCCCAAACAATGCTAAAAAAGGAGAGCTACAGCAATACATAACTTCTACAAGTAGCGGCGGTGAAATATTAATACATATGGAACAAGAAGAGTGCATAGCCATTATATTATGTGCATCTACCAATAGATATACAAGATCTTGAGGAAAAACCTGTCAAGCTAGGCCAAATCAGCCCCCAAGACAAATGTACATGCAGAAATGTAAGCACCTAGCTAAACAACCCAGCAACAGGCTATGACTGCACAGTCCATAAGGGAAAATGATTGAAAAATGATATGTATACAAGGATATGACAATAATAGCCTTAAATAAAGTGGGGGAGCAAGATTTCAACCCCAGAAAACAATACTACCACAATCCTCTAGGGGATTGGCCAAAATACACTAGTTGGCAAAATGCCGGAGTTGCTGGGTAGCAGCAGCAACTCAAATACAATACAAAAAGGGAGAAGGATGGAAATTTTTCAACTGATGTAGAAACCTCCCCCACCGATCTCCAAAGTGAAGGGTTTCTCCCTTCACTAAAGATTACTCCCTCCAATCCATAGTGTGAACCCCTCCTGCAAGTTCCCACTAGAAATAACGCAATATAGGGAAGATACTGCGCTGTGAATGAGATGAAACATATGGCTCAATGAAAAAATCTGCAATAAATCTCTGAGATCCTCCTCACTGATCTCCCATAGAAAGAATGAGCTCCTCCTCTGCAAAACTAGCTCCAGAAGTGGGTGATAATGAACCCTCACTGCAACCCCCGGCAACTCAACGTTTCTGCAAAGCTAGAAAACACTGTAGCTGAAGATGGTCACCTTGGCCTCAAACCTGGATGTGAGGAGAATGAATAACAGGTCCTCCAAAGATTCCCAATGAAGGAGAGGAAAATTCTAAATAGAAATCTCCCTTGTGCTAAGCAGCACAAGCTATCCCAGTTGCACAACTAGAGAGAGTAGAGCAAATTCAAATTATTCAACATAATGAGAAATGCCTCTCATTTCCAATTTTATGTCAATAGGAGGCTTCCTTGTCATGGACCCCACCCATTAGGGTTTCTCTCATCCAATAATATTCATCCTATGAAAAATACGTTGTCCCACTTGGTGACTCACTCCCTCCATGCAGTGCTGTTTGACTTGGTCAAACTGGGCCTAGTCTTCTTTCATTTTCCCCTTTTCACACTAGGAGATGAAAAATAAGCCACTTAAGTGACCACTTTGCACATTTTGAGTGCTTATTATGCTTCTTCATGGCCCCCCTTACCCATTTTATTCTTTTCATTAAAAGGAAAGCAAAATCAATGTTCCAATTATCTGAATGAAAATTTTGGAACATTACAGTCCTCCCCTCCCAAAGATTGATTGTCCTCAAGAAAGTGCAAGGGTAGACTGATTCTTATTCTCCTCTGCTACAACACCCATGTATGATGATCTCCTCCAAGAAATAGGATGCTATCTCATCAATAAAGCTCCCACATTGCGTCTCCTCAGCATGTAGATTAGCTTCCAAGCCATCATCATGAAAAAGTGAGGTGCTCAAGAGAGTGGAAAAGTGTTGTCTAGAGGTCCTTCCAAGGCATGGATTGTGAAATGTGTTGGGAGAAATTCTCCCCATGTGTATCCTCCATCCCCAAGCAATCAACCATGAAAAATGAGTCACCTTCCAACTAGGCAACTCCAGGAAATCATCCTCCACCTTGAGTCCAAGTAGAATAGGTGGGTTGCAAATCTAATCATAGTAAGATTTATAGCCTACCCCACACTGTACCCTTCTCCACTTATGATAAGTGTGGAGTGAAAGCTGAATTTGGGCTGCAATAGTGTTGCCCTCAAGTGGCAAGATGAAGTTTAGATCTCCAAGGATCTCTCCTTTAGTGCTGCAAATCAAGCTGGCCCAAATCATCTCATATGTGATTAGTTGGAAGTCATCATCATATGGCATCCAATCAATCATATGGTTCACCTCATGGAAAAACAACTTTATTATCATGGTGACCATATCATCTTCCATACTCCCCTTAGAGCATGTGCTGCAAAAAGTGTGGAGGTCTTCCCCTCCAAAGGACACAACCTCCCAATGTGTCTCTCCCTCCTCATAATACATATGGGGCTGCTGCTGATATATGGCTAAAACATAATGATCCTCAAGTGACACCCAAGCCATCTCATCAAATCCAACACCCATGGGGTGCCTCCCCAAAAAGCTCAAGCTCTCCAAATGGCTCCTCCCATTCGAAATAAAATGGTGTAACATGGAAATCAAGGCTGGCCCATTTGTTTTTCTGAAACATGCAATGTGAGAAGTATGGGAAACCACACTCCCTATGGGCATCCTCAACTCTTGTGCCACTCCTCCAATGATTCTTCCCATGTCCAACGTTCCACTAGCAGAATATGGAAGCATAAACCTGTGAGAGCAAGGAGATGAAACATAGCTCCACACATGGAACCAATGTAGGGCATCATTGGCTTGCCACAATATATAGTGCAACAAGCATCCTTTCAGCCACTTTTTTGCTGCCACATTCATCCTGCAAGATGAGATCATGAAAACATAACTTGGTGCCAATGGTGCACACCGAAAATCCTATGGCTCTCCCCCACAATCCACCAATAAGATGGTCATCATAATTGTTGCAATGGACCATAAGTACAAAAAAACATAATGTGCAAGAAGGAAATGTCCTCCTTGATATGATATGCTACTCAAAAAGCAAATAGTTACCTCCCTCATCATGTACTCCAGTCTTTGAGCTGAAATGGCTAAAATGAAAATTCTCCCTTACTACAATAGCGCAGGGAAGTGGTTGTGCCAACCATACCATCATCTCTCGGGCTATGAATCTAACCATATGCTGATATACATCCATTAGGATTCCCTCCCAAGTGGACTCCTCCATCAACAAATAGTATGCATAAGAATGCATCAAAGGAGAATCCATAAATGTTGCATGTAGGTGTCCCTCTTTGTGCTTGTGGACCCAAGCCAAGAAGATCAAGATATAGCAAGGGATGCTTCCATCCATTACTCCCTCATCCTCATCTCCTACATGCCTCCAATGTACATCACTTGTGAAGTGGTTTTGGAGACACGTCAACAAGTAAACCCAACTCTGAAGTGACAACGCTGCTAGCTTGTGAAGTAGAGCCATTGTCATCTCAAAGCTCAACTCTTTGACATGGATATTTTCAAAGGCTCTACTCATCATGTTTCTACACATATAGAGCCCTCCCATGAATAAGGTACTGCTTGGGCATCTAAGGCCAAGGAGCAATCCCTTTGCACTATGCTAGTTCCTCCTCCTGCTCCTACAACATCTGAATATAATTTGAGCAACAAGAATGTTTGTTTCTCCTCCATACTCCCACCATAATGAATATGTGAAGGTAGAAAAATGAGTGGTAAGAGGAATACCATCTCATCATAATTCACCCATGCTCCTCTCTTCCCCATGGTGTAAGTATCTTTCCTATCCTCCTCCTTCTCCATACCCCATGAAAAAGGATAGGTCCTATGGCGGCCAAAATCTCTCAAGAGTAGCCAACACAGCATTGCCTCTTGTTGCCCGGTGTTATAGATTTTCAAAAGGCTCACCATCCTCTTTCCTTTCATCCACATCCACTCAACTCCTTGTGGATGTCCCTCTTCATCCTGCATCTTGGTATCCTCCCAACAAGGACTACTATCTTCCCAAAATAGATTTTGGCCTTTGCATTTCATGGGACATTGAAATGCAATTTCTCCCATGACCAAGTCTCTAAAACCCAACCTCAATGGTGGTACACAAAATGTCCATGATGTATAAGGATTATGGCACAACGCATTGAAGGTTTCCTTCCTAATATAATTAGCATGCATAGATATACAATCCTCCATAAGAAATAAAAACTTAGGCATACCTTGGAGATTTTCAGAAGAATCTTGTGTTGCTGCAAGAGTCTCTTCCTCAATAATGCCAGATGCCTCCATTTCTGGAGATGAAGGTTGCTTCTCCATCACTATGACAACACTGTTATGTTCCTCTTCAGCTGGTGGTGAGGGCTCCTCCCTCCTTTGACCAAATATTCTGATCAATCTTTGAGAAAAATCAGCAAGAGTAGAAACCCTTGCATGGTCCCAATGGTTGAACCACCAAGTATTTTCTTCAACCTCAAGGTGCAGCGCTACAACTTCTACAGCCTCTCTGTCTACTACAGGATGTAGCAGGAATAAGGCCTCTAGTTGCTGCACCCAAACCTCTACTACACATGTGAGTGATCCATCGAAAGTGGACAATAGGAATCTATTGCCTCTCATCATCCCATAGTTGTGGGGTCTTGTCCCTTCTTTCTATTGAATACATTGTGGAAAATATAGAGTCCCTTGGAAGGCTCTAGGGTTTGCTCGATACTCAGAAATATACTCACTTATAATTTCGAATTCCAAGTGTTTCTCATGCTTTATTTCTTCGTGGTGAGAGTAGGAAGTGCATGGTCCTTCCTCTTCTCTTTCTTCAGTCTTCTCAACCTCCTTGGAGAGGCCTTTGCTGGATCTAAAAACTGATGAGAGTAATATCATCCTATGCATCATCTTGATCTCTTCTGTCTCTGCAATTCAAACTTCCACAGGCTGGGCCGAGTTCGAAGCTCTGATACCACTATAATATTCCTTTTTCAGGATTTGCTAGGATAGGGTCCTCTAGGACGCTGTATAAGGAAACCAATGTAAAAATAAGCTGAAATGGGACTTGGATCCCTTTTTTCACCCTTCATAAATTAATCTTTTATAAGACGAGCTCAAAGAAATAACCTTAGGAAGGTTATTCAGATCCTCCAAACCTGTATATCCCAAACGATGCTAAAAAAGGAGAACTACATCAATACATAACTTCTACAAGAAGAAACAGTGAAATATCAATACATATGGAGCAAGAAGAGTGCATATCCATTACATTATGTGTAGCTATCAATAGATATGCAAGAGCTTGAGGAAAAACCTCTCAAGCTAGGCCAAATCAGCCCTAAGACAAATGTACATGCAGAAATTTAAGCACCCAGCTACACAACCCAACAACAAGCTATGACTGTGCAATCCATAAGGGAAGATGATTGAAAACTGATATTTATACAATGATATGACAATAATAGGCTCAAATAAATTGAGGGAGCAAGATATCAACCCCAGAAAATAATACTACCACAATCCTCCAGGGGATTGGCCAAAATACACTAGTTGGAAAAATGCCGGAGTTGC
Organism: Pinus albicaulis; assembly: GCA_034641835.2. NCBI lineage: Eukaryota > Viridiplantae > Streptophyta > Pinopsida > Pinales > Pinaceae > Pinus > Pinus albicaulis. The sequence continues at coordinate 670,371,020 of CM076579.1, read as the reverse complement.
TAGGTAGCAGCAGCAACTCAAATACAATACAAAAAGGGAGAAGGATGGAAATTATGCAACTGATGTAGAAACCTCCCCAAATGATCTCCAAAGTGAAGGGCTGGTCCCTTCACTAAATATTACTCCCTCCAATCCACAATGTGAACCCCTCCTGCAAGTGCCCACTGGAAATAACGCAATATAGGGAAGAGACTGCATTGTGAATGAGATGAAACATATGGCCCAATGCCAAAATCTGCAATAAAGCTCCGGTATCTTCCTCACTAATCTCCCAGAGAAAGAATGAGCTCCTCCTCTGCAAAACTAGCTCCGGAAGTGGGTGATAATGAACCCTCACTACAACCCCCAGCAACTCAATGTTTCTGCAAAGCTGGAAAACACTGTAGCTGAAGATGGTCACCTTGGCCTCAAACCTAGATGTGAGGAGAATGAAGAACAGGTCCTCCAAATATTCCCAATGAAGGAGAGGAAACTTCTAAACAGAAATCTCCCTTGTGCGAAGTAGCACAAGCTATCCTAGTTGCACAACTAGAGAGAGCAGAGCAAATTCAAATTCTTCAACATAATGAGCAATGGCTCTCCTTTCCCATTTTATGTCAATAGTAGGCTTCCTTGTCATGGACCCCACCCATTAGGGTTTCTCTCATCCAATAATATTCATCCTATGAAAAATGCGTTGTCCCACTTGGTGACTCACTCCCTCCATGCAACGTTGTTTGACTTGGTCAAACTGGGCCTAGTCTTCTTTTATTTTCCCCTTTTCACACTAGGAGATGAAAAATAAGCCACTTAAGTGACCCCTTTGCACATTTGGAGTGCTTATTATGCTTCTTCATGTGCCCCCTTACCCATTTTATTCTTTCTATTAAAATGAAAGCAAATTAATGTTCCAATTATCTTAATGAAAATTTTGGAACATTACAACGAGTTAAGGCTGAACCACGCGATGACAGTCCAAGTATATATGTAATTACACGCAGCAATATTTATATCAGAGGAAATGAGATCAAGGCCACTACAGAACCACTAATCAGGAAGGCGTCTGACAAAAAGGAAAGCCTCAACCTGCAAAAAGAAAAAGAGACTGTCATCGAAGCCAAAAAGGATTTTTATAATGTAGAAGCATCCACCTCGAGAACTCTCATGGAATCGAAAGTTGATGATAAAGTTAAGCCATTCTTACAAGCCTACATTAAGTTATTGTGCAATCAAAAGTTAGTAGATAATGTCAAGGCCCTGATAGACAAATGGGAAGAAAAATAGGTGTCACAGATAGAAACCAAGGTTGTAAACAAGGTTTACAAAAAGAAGAAGAGAACTCGTAGGGAGATGCACACGACTGTGTAGATTGGAGACTATGAGCTAGACTAGGTCATCTTGGATCCAGGGTCTAATGCAAATTTTTTACTAAAAAAACCTAGCAGAATATGGGAGAGCCAAAGTTGGAATGGTCCACCATTCATCTGTGCATGGCTAACCAGCAAAAGATCATCCCACTTGGTAGGCTTCCTCAAGTTGAGGTAGACATCGTTGGAGTAAAGGTATGTGATGATTTTGAGGTTATACAAATTGTGGATTATGTAGATACCTACCTTGCTCTACTAGGATTGGATTGGGCCATTGATATGGGAGGCATCATCAATATGAAGCATAGAAGTATGATTTTTGAGAATAATGGTACACGGGTGATAGTCCCACTGGATCCGGAAAAAGGAGAAAAATACACAGAACCAATGCACGAAGGGGTTGAGGTTTACCATATATATAAATTTATTGCGCGGGATGAAGAATGGATCAATCCTATAGCTAATGACATGTTGAACTGGGAGAAGGATAACTCTTGTTTTTCTGATTCTGATGGCGAAATAGAGAACTGGCAGAACCGATTGCATGATGTCTCCACGCTGCGTTGCCTCAATATTACAAATAAATTCTAGTGCAGCTCCTCTGAGGTAAGATAACTACCTTACTTTGATGGTTTGGGTAGTTTCAAAGAATTTTTGGAAGAATTGGAAAAATATGGCCCAGAGGAACGAAGGGTTTGGGCGCTTGATTTGGCTATGTGTGCAACTCCATCGCAGTTGAGGGAAACACACAAGGGAACTTTTCAGGAGTGGGAGGAATGTAGATAAATGATGATGTTGTACTTTAAACCTCCAGCCACTCTGCCAATTGAATTATTATATGGTCAGGGAGATCCACACAAGAACTTGGCCATATGGATGGAGGTATGGGATGAAAATACATGGAACGAATGGGTTCATAGGTTTTTCCACTCATTGGGACCAGTCCCTACTACCTGGTATCTAGAAGTTGAGTTACACCAAGGCACTCAAGGCTTGTATACAATGACAGAAGATTTCTTGGACACCTTTGGCTCTATGGGTGGCTCAGAAAAATTGGATGAGGCTCTACAGGACATAGATTCTCTGGTGTTTGATGAATCCTGACCCCAGAGGGAGTGCGCTGCGCTGGCCTAGGATGTGCAAATGCAAGACATAGTCAACTGCAAAAATTTGTTGATTGAGGATAATGAAGATAACCCAAGGAAGGTTCATATCCCTAAGTAGGAAGGAGAGCACACAGTTGTAGGACCATCATTAAGGATTGTGGACATGACTAAACCTCTGAAATTGAAGGAAGTCAACATTGGGACGGAAGAGCAGCCCAAGTTGGCCTAGATTGGGGACTACTGGGATGATGATATAGTAGGAAAGATTGTCGAACTGCTGATAGAATATCAATATATTTTTCCTACAAATTTTTTCGAGCTAAAGGGCATTGTGGGAGACCTGGGTGTCATGAAGATCACATTAAAACCTGATGTGTTTCCTATCAAGCAGTGCCCTTATTGATGGAACCCCAAATATAAGCAGAAGGTAAAGGAGGAGTTAGAAAATATGGTGGCTACGAATATTATTGAACTGGTTGAGCAGTCAGATTAGGTAAGCCCAATGGTGGTTCAAGAGAAAAAGACCAAGGGATAAATTAGGATTTGTGTTGATATATGCAAGTTGTGTTGGATTGAAGGGTCCTGACCCAGGTTCAGAATTGAGGTTAATCAAAAAAACCCTCTTACTACTGGCCCTTTCAGTAGTGACCTGCTTGTGCAAGTCAATGTCTCACCCGAAGTAGTATGGGGGGGTGCTAGAACTAGGTTTCCACACCTTGAGAGAGATTTGGAATGATGTGGGTGCCTTATGATCCAAACAAATATAAACAAACCTTCGCAGCAACAACCCTAACTAGTAAACCCTTTCCAAACAAATTTAGGTCTAATATGTAGAATATCTTGCGCAAGTTAACACAACAATCATAAATTAAGTACTAACCCTTAACATGTCATATTAGAGCTTTCTATCCAATAAATAGCTATATAAACCAAATCACAATTGCGCAAGAGATATAATTGCAGACAGTACAGAAAGCAGAAACGGATGCATGTAGAACTCAGATATCTGCAACAATACTCCTTTATTACTTAATAAGTTCAGATCCTTTGTACATAACACTTCAACAGCCTACACACACAGGCAGTGGGGTTTGCACACAGCCAAACTAAGGTCTTCGCATGCACAGCCAGTTGGAGCCTTCTACCCAGAAAAAACTGCACATAACTATCACAATTTATCCAACTCTATAATCCACATTCAAACTTATCCAAAAACGGACTTCTTGGACCCAATCTATTCATTTATTTATACTATTTAGCCTACGCTATTCTATGGTCCACAAACCATGGTTTTCGACCCCTCGATCTACCCTTTGACCCATTACAATTCATGAGGGGTTTTGACCTGCCCCAAAGCCCCTACACAATACTAAACTATTTCAAAATATAACAAAATGGTTGGACTTAAGGGACCCCACTCCAACAGGCCCCCAACACAATCTTGTGACTCCTTCCAAGTCACACTGGTACCAGATTCTTCATCTTGTTCTAGAGCTTTTCGATGGCAGCTGTAAATGGTGCCAAGACACCTATGCTTTTATCTGCTTCATTTTTCATAGTCTCCACGAGTTTTTCTAACGTCGGCCCTTTGTTCCACTGATCCTTGGATGCCGAAGCAACTGCATCAGCAATTTTTTCGATGTCCTCTTCAATCAGAGTAACTTCCTCTTCTTCACCTGACTTGGACCCTTTCCTCTTCTTCCGCAGCCCCTTAGATGTTTCTCCTCCGCGCTTAGTGTCGCGTGATGATTTAGCACCATCTCCATCAAGGCCATCCAATCCATCGAGGTGCACCCCCTCGTATTGACCTCTGAACTCCTGGTCTTTGTCTATTTCTACATATTTTTCCATGTCCGGGACTTTTTCGACTTCAAATTCCTTATCATTTTCGCCTATCTACGTGCATGTCTTGGTGGTATATTTTGGCGTTGTATCTTTCAGAGACATTTCTTTTGAAGTTATTTCTTTCCTGGATGTGGACAACGTAACGGGATTTGTGGAGTCGATTCCAATCTTCCATGACTTCGGCCACGTTGCAATGACATGGTCAACTTCTGCCTCTGTGACCATGTAGGGCAAGGTGTACCAATTAGGGCCCTTGCGTGACTTGATCATGATGTTGTGCATAGTCACTTGAAACTCCCAAACACTTTTATACTTCTCATATATGGTCAGCGAGAGTCGTGGTCTGGAATGAATAGCTTGTGCCAGCACGCCTTCAAAAGGAACCTAGAAGATTTTGTTTTCTTCGACTATCTTGGCATTTGATGAGTCCCATAAATTTTCTAGCACACCCCCTCACATACACCTAGCTCAATTCCCCGAAGGAATGCATTATCTGAGGTCTCCCATGCCACTAGCCAATCAACAATAAAAGCCACGAGCAGCAAAACTACTTCCCCTATTCCTGCGACTCACGCACATTCCAAAAGCTCCTCACATAGAAATTGTGACCAATTGTACATCATCCCTTTTTCACATGGCCCCGCTAAGGAAATGACATGTGTGGGGACTATCTTAAGCCAACACTTACTCATAAACTTACATCCCAGGACAAGGGTGCCCATGTGCATCACTCGGTCAGCAATGGTATGGACCAGAAAGCCTTGCTTATCCCATGCCACCTTGTACTTGTCCTTCACCTCCGCTGCTACCTTCAATTCATTTCTCTTCCCAAATTCCATTATTGGATGGGGCCCCTTCTTGGGAAGGTCAGTGATCCAATGGATCAGTGCGAAATTTATAGGGATTATCCCCTAAATCCATAGTGAGCCTTCACGGACCAAGGCCAAAAATTGGAGCATGAAAATTCCTATGATGGGGTACCGCCCGAAATAGGGGATCATTAGTAGATTGAGGATTCCTGTGTTGTGCAGCCCACATGCCCAGGGCATCAGCTCTACCTTCAGTACATCATCATACATCACTCGTTCCAAGTAATTTTCAGGGGCAAGCTCTGGGAACGTTGCTTCATTGGCGAGATCGTAATCTTCAAAATTCACTTGAGGGAGTTTGTCGTACATTTCACTGACCAGAGGGACATCCTGAGGACACAATGGAATCTACAAATATTCCCGCACAGTAAAAAATTTCTATGGCTTTCGCACTAAAGGCTTCCACAATTTAACATAGGGTGGCCGCCAAGAAATTGGTTTTGCAAGCATTGCTTCTTGCTTAGAAGTATCTGGCTGCTTGGATGGATCTCCAATGGGGGAGCGCTCCTTTGAAGCTTGTCTGTGGGATTAAACATATCGAGGAGAGGTGTGTGGTTTAGAATTAGCCCACTTAGACATTTTTCCCTTTCCTTTCTCTTTCGCTGGAGTGGATTCAACTTCTTCCACGTTTGGGACTACTTCTCTAATGTTGTCCAAACCCTCCTCCATAGACGTAGTAAGGGGCGCCGAATGTTACTCTGCAGGGTTGGTGGCCATCATTTTCACATGGAATATGAACTTGGGGTTACTAATGTCAGAAGGGGATTTGCAACCAGACATACAGAACTCACAGGTAGCAGGATGACAAAGATTACAGATGATTGAAGGGCGCCATATATTCAAACAACAAAGGAGCCAATTGAGACCCGCGCCCACCTTTTTATAAGCCACCCATGGTAAAAATGATCGGATTATCATTAATTTCCACTTATCTTCAAGGGAACAGTAAAAAATCCTGCAAGATCGCCTTATTAATTTCAAAAATTCCACTCCTTCCAACAGTAATTTCGGTTTTTTACCCAGCTGCACTGTTCCAATGGCTAGTTTCCTAACCTGCGCATCACTCCTGCATCTTTGTCGCACATGTTTGTGCATTTCCTCTCTTTTGCACGCAGACCCTTTTATTTTGATGCTCAGACCATATAGTCATTTGGTCAGCACCGGATTGTCTCTATACAACTTCAGTCGGCACCCATTGAAGTATCCAGGAAGGTCTTCTCCACGTAGCGCGGCCAAGCACACCGCACCGCCATTCGTGATCTCTGTTATGACATATGGCCCCAACCAATGATTTCTAAACTTCCCTGGTTCGCGCATAAACTGACTGCCATAGAGTAACACCAAATCGTCCTCCTTGAACACCTTCTACCTGATGTGCCTGTCGTGCCTGTTGGGGTCCTATGATTTGGCTGATTGGAAAACCAAATGAAAAGGAAACATTCAAACCAAGCTTTAGAGCTCTAGGATCTAGCCCTCCTAGTCTCAGAGAGGGATCTCTCAATGTGTGCAAAGATATGTCTTGTTTGATTCTAAGGGTTGATTTTAGGCTAGTTATGAAGTGCAGATTTGTTTGTTTGTTGGTTGGACATAGATGATCTAGGCAACATAGACAGAGTGGGGAATTATATAAGCCATTGGGAAATGGAGTCAAGTGGTTGTTACAGTAGGTTTGATTGATGAATTTTGTGTACCAAAGTGAAAATCTAACTTGGTCAATGGATCTGTTGGGTTTTGCAGGTGGGATGAAATGAACATCAAGGACTTAGAATGAAAAGTGAAACTAAGGGCAATTAAGAATCCTTAATTATCTATACTTCTCAACAAAGGGACTTAAAACATTATCTGAACATAAAGATGTATTTGATAGACAGGGCTAACCATGAACTCCACAAACCACACTTCGGAAAATGATAATTTCAATACAGAATTTCCCAATGAAATACAGAAGGCGAGGAACGCTCTATTTCTTCTAAATATTTCACTAGCAAGGATTTAGAAAACATATAAGATTCACAAATAACTGCGTTCATAGAAGAGGGAACACCTAAAATATAAGACTAACATTATAAAGACCTTCAAAACAATTATCTCAGCAAGAATATAGGGTATGATCAAAACAGACCTCTCTCGCAGACTACAAACAATGGTACTTTGAAAGGAGACTTTGAAAACAGTTTTTCAAGTGGCAACAAGCAAGCAGGGAAAACCATAAATCATTCTTGAGGCCAACTGTATGAACTATTTCATAAATAAACAAGCATAAGGGTTCAAGAGAGCGATTAAAACTACTCAATAATACCTCAATAGATGAAAACATAAAGATAGTGAAGAGCAAAGAGGTCTAAGGTGCTTCTAGGAGACATTTCTTAGCCTAAACTTTTTACTCTACTGTAAGTATAGAATGATGGAACAAAATGGAAAACAGGAAATAACAATTACTGTTAGAGAGTACTTCCCCACAACCAGGCTCAGGGATCCAATGATCTAGCCTCCTTCATCAATAAACAAGCCAAGCCATCCACAAACTTCAATACATAATTTTATTTTCACTTCTGCCAGTCTATGTATTACTTCAAAGAGTTCACCAAATGCCAACTTTTACAATGAGAGTTCGAAAAGGATTTACAGGTGAATGGGTAGGAGAGGTGATAGAGATCATCTTAATGGTTAATTAAAACAGAGGAGAAAAGAATTCGAATGCCCATTCAGTGTCATAAATATTACATTAATTTCTTGCCCATTCTAGTGATTCTTGTAGACTTTGAGGCCTAATTGACAGGCTGGTAATAACTCCAAAGAGTGTCTTTGTGGATAAGTCTTCTGGCTGCTGTAGTCCTGTCTTTTCTTCTAGTACAAGTAAAGTGGACAGTATGGGATTTGAGACCACCCATACCTTTACAATAACTGCCTTAACAGTTTAAAGAGGTTCTGTTAGCATAATAACTGTCAAGGTGTCTTTAGTCCTGGGAGGAGTAAATAGCTACACTGATGTGTCATTCGAAGCTCTCCTTTGTTGATTTGTCTGTATTTGTCATTTAAAACTGATTTGGCTTTAACTTTGTTTTTATCTTTGATTTGTGGGTTAAGATTTTAATCTTCTGAGTTGGACCCTTAACCTTTATTCTTTTGCTGATATTTCTTTAATCTTCATTGATCTTCACTTTATCTCTTTTGTGTACAGGTGGCTGGGCTTCCGCGCTAGGGGTTTTGTCCTTCACCAATGTTCATGAGACACTGATAGAACATTAATAATCAACTTGTGAATCCATTTTTTCATTTTTTCAGCCCCAATATCGTCATCCTTGGCTTTTGCCACTAGTATATATTGGCTATGGGAGGACCTGCAACTTAAGTTCGCCATTAAACCTGCACACAACAATAAACCATTACGAAAATCCTGCGTTTTGTGGTTTGACTACTTCAGAAGGCTCAGTGAGGGGTTATGGAGCAGTGCGGAAGAAGGTGGATGCAGCGGAGGGTAAGGTTCCATAGAAGAAACCATGAAGGAAGAGGGAAATATTTTGAATTTGGTGTGAATTGGGAGAGAAGCGGTTTTTCCAAACCAGAGGTGGTTTTCGCACGAGGCATGGGTGGTAAGCGGTAAGGAACTGGGGGAATGCGATATATTTAGATAGTGACGCGTGTCCCTCTAAAACTGCTCATTTTGCGTTATAATTTCACTCTGGGGAGAATTGGTGATTTTGGCACGAAGATGAATAATGATCGTTGGATCAGGCAGATCAACAACCCATATCTCTCCGCTAGGTCGCACAGATGACAAATGGTGCGAGGGGAGGGGAAACTATGAGAAAGTGTAGACCTTCCGATCAGGAGGATCGATGGTTGAGATCATATCAGGGAATGGCCGAAATGAATGAATGGGGTGGACGAAAAGCGGTAATGCGAGACAGCGCAAACCGTTGGATTTGAGGGAGCCAGATCAATGGTGGAGATTAACTGCGGGGGGACTGGGGGTACGGAGGGATTTCAGGGCCGAGTGTCTCTGCAGTGAATGGGAAAATTCTAGCCATTGGATCAGGAAAAGATCGACGGTGGATATAGAGGGTGCGGGGGGACTGGGGAGTACGGGCCACCTTGGTCAGGTGCCCCTGCAGTGAACCTGCACCATAGATCTGGGTTGATCGGATGGTGGAGATCTCATCGGCGGAGAAAAGGGTTTGAGAATGAGGAAATGGGAAGTTGCGAAGTGCGATGGCCGATGGGAGGAAGGTGATTGCGATGTGCCGATGGAGCGAGAGTCGTTATATCTTCAACAGGATCAACGGTGGAGATTTTCTCAGGGGAGAGCCGTAGCGGAGAAAAATTTTCGGTGGCAAGAAATTTTTAAAGGGAAAAAGGTCGCAGGGACCGGTGAAAGCCGATGGGTCAATGGGCCTAGCGCTTGGTCATGACGTTAGGTTATATGACGAAAAGGGGCTAGGGCTAAGTCGAAAGGCGCTTGAGCCCTAAGTTTAAAATGAGCGGAAAATAGGCCGAAATAGGGTTTTTTGAAGGTTCCGATAGAGGGAAAAAGATATTTTAAAACCAAATAAAGAAGATTTATAGGGCTTTAAAGGGATTTTGGATGAAATGAGGGATAAATGAGGTATTTTTCAAAGGGAGAATGCTAGAAAATGAGTCTGAAAACAGTCCTTCTTTGAGATAGCAGGACTTCCTCGAGGATTTTGAGTGAAGAGATCAAAGAGGTGGATTTTTGAAGGATAAGGGGCATGGCAAGACTTCAAGAACTCACAGATTTTCTAAAATTTGTTTCTTGAAGGCTAAAAGATCTGTTTTAGCCATCTTTGAATATGTCAAAATTATGGATGGCTAACAGTGGCTCCACTTGGGGAGGACAGCTGTATTTTAGGTGTCCAGAACCTCAGTTTATCAATCTCTAGCTTTTAGAAGACCAGTTCCTTATCCATTGGGCAGAATCTCTTTGTTTTATTGCTGAAGTTCTGTTCATTTTGATAATTATTCCAATGACCTGCATCATTAAATTTCCTTAAACCACATCTCTACCTACCCAAAACTACTTGTCCTAGCATTTTTTATTCTCTTGAGTGCACTTGGACTGGAATCTCATTTACATATTATTTTTGAAAGCAGAAAGATAAAATTGTCTAATTCTACCCTTATTTCTTCCAAGATTCCAGATTAAACAGTTGGACTCTAAATCTTCTCTACCTAATCTACTATATGTCAAGATTAAGCTGTTTGACATATCTACATTCTCTACATTCTAAAACAGAAATTTAAACACAAACAAACCAGGATTAAACAGTCTGATTTTTTGTAGTTTCTATGACATAAGAAACCAGCTGCACATATACTTTTATTTGCAGAAAATTAAAACAAAACTATGAAGGCTTAAGATCTAAAAATAAAAGACATCCTTCTTTCTTCTTGGCTCAAGTTTTGATCTATTTAGAACCATATTTTTCTTTCTTTTCTTTGGTTCAGATTTTGAGCATGTTTGAACCATTCTTTCTTCTATCCTAATATATTCTACTGATAAGCAAAGATTAAACAGTTTGGAAAATCTTCTTCACTAACCTATCAGCAGTAAATTGAAATCTATGTAGTCATGATTAGGTTGTATGACTAAATAGCAGTGTTTTCTTTTAGTAGTGGCATTTAAGCTTGCACACTTTTAGATTTTTCTTTTCTTTTTTGGTATGGGGTTGTACCTTTCTTATTTTATATCTACCCTCTTTTCTCTTTTTCTATTGTTTTTCATTTTTTTTTGAATTTTTCTTTCAAAGCAAAACACAAAAACTAGTTGAATGCTCACAGGCTGAGCTTTATTGACATTCCTACCTAACCTAATATAACCTGGAAAATTTACATATTTAGCTGATGAACTCCCTTTTCCAATATAGCCAATCAAGTAAATGGTTCCATGATTGGTCTTTGCTCATCTCCTTGAGCATGCTGGACAAACAGGGCCACTCCCATTTCACTTGTTTCTTAGCAGCAGTGCTAAAAAAATTTCTTTCTTTCGGTAATATACTGCTTCTAACAACCTTTATCCCTTCTTCAAATATATTCAAGAAATGAGCATAGGGATCTTGAAATAAAGCCTAGTTATGAATATTTGGAAGATAGGTTTCAAATAGGATTACCTTTTCCTCCACTGGATCAAGGTTAAGATTCTTTTGAGAAAGAAACTCTTCCTCATCTTCATGATTATCTGAATTAGATGAATCATCATATATTGCAATGTTGTCCTCTTGCAGTCTGATTATGTTCTGACTCAGGGGACTGAACTCTGTGAAGAGGTCACCATGTTCTCGAGCAAGGGTATTTTTAATTACCTCCACCTTTTCAGGGAAGGCTCCTTATCTTCATATTGCTCAAGAAATCCCTTTTTCTTCTCAACCTCATCATCACAACTAATAGATTGCTGAATCCCAATTATGTGAAAGCTATTTCTGATGGATTGGATTGGTTGATTTCTGCTTTCAATCTGATGATAGTGAATTTCATGATACCAATCAACTACCACTTGCCCTACATGATTGGTTTCTGCTTGAAGCTTATCATCATCATCAAAATGATAAAATATCATAAAATCATTAGTATAAAAAATATCCCCAATCAAACATATTGGGTTATCAGTTTTTTTTTCTTTAAGCTATTCTACAAGTTTATTTTCTGGTTCAAGACAACAAGATTTAGTAGGTAGATGAGCAGAAGTGTTTTGTTCCAATGAAGTTTTGAGGGCTGGCTGTTTATTTAATATTTGATCAATTTCTTCTTCTGTCAAAAGAGGAGGAATTTTTATTTGGCTTTGGGCAGAAGTACAACAGTCCTCTTTCTCTTGTGTTGACTGATTTTGAGGCTGGATGTCTTCTTGAGCCTCTCCTAGGGGATATTTACTTGTGCTTGTAGGAAAAATTTGAGGATTCTCCTCTATTTCCTAATATTTTCCACTCTCAAACAACTCTTCTTGATATTTGTGATGGTCAGTTTGAGGTTCATGAATCGTTTCTGTTACATTGTCAGGATGCCACTCTCCTTTTAAAATTTGAAATGAGCTATAACATAGAGGGAAAGTCGCTATAGGTGTTGATTTTTTTTCTATTTCAGGTTCTGTGTTTCCTAGGAGGCTTATTGTTTCCTCAAAGCACTGCTCACTTTTTGCATTTGCATTTTGGTTGTAAAGTTATCTTAACAATGCAATACAAGATAAAGGTAGGCTATCAGGACTTTATTGAAAACCTTCTTCATTGTTTTCTCTGTAATATTTCTCATCATACATATTTTGCTTGTTGTATATGTCTTGTAGTGGTTGAGTTTGTTTTTGATCAAGAGAAAACATGGGTTGCTTTGGATAATCAACATCTGTATCAGCCTCATACCTTTCTAGTTTCTTATCAAGTGTGTACACTATTTTTCCAATTAGGTCCAATAATGTGTTTAGTTTAGCTTCTCTGTATATACCTGATTCCATGTTTGTTAATTATAAAGAGGTCACTGCATCTTTTCAACCAATTTAGAGTCTTCTTCTAGTGGAGTCATCAGGTCTTCTGGAGTTATGGAGTCACCAGGTGCAAGATTTTGGACTTTGTTGTCCACCATCAACATGATTTGGTTTTCTCAGTGCATTTCCAAAGGAGTTTTGAAGGAATAGTGAATTAATAGGCCTACTGGAGGCTAGTGGAGTTGCCGGGTGGAAATTTTTAACTCTTTTGGAGATAAAATATTCTATGGTCCACCACCAATGTTTATTATGAAGGCCAATATGAAATTTTTTTGGGGTTTTCTGAGTTTCTATGGTTATTTAAGGACTTAGTGAGTCTACAAGAGTTTGCTAGACTATTATGTACTCAGAAGTCCCACCGTGATCACCAAAATGTTGGGGTCCTATGATTTGGCTGATTGGAAAACCAAATGACAAGGAAACATTCAAACCAAGCTTTAGAGCTCTAGGATCTAGCCCTCCTAGTCTTAGAGAGGGATATCTTAGTGTGTGCAGAGATATGTCTTGTTTTCTTTTAAGGGCTGATTTTAGGCTAGTTATGAAGTTCATATTTGTTTGTTTGTTGGTTGGACATAGATGATTTAGGCAGCATAGACAAAGTGGGGAATTCTATAAGCCATTGAGAAATGGAGTCAAGTGTTAGTCATAGCAAGTTTGATTGATGAATTTGGGGTACCAAAGGGAAAATCTAACTTGGTAAATGGATCTGTTGGGTTTTGCAGGTGGGATGAAATGAACATCAAGGACTTAGAATGAAAAGTAAAACTAAGGGTAATTAATAATCCTTAATTATCTATACTTCTCAACAAAGGGACTTAAAACATTATCTGAACATAAAGATGTATTTGATAGACAGGTCTAATCATTAATTCCACAAACCACACTTCGGCAAATGATAATTTCAAGACAGACTTTCCCAATGAAATACAGAAGGCGAGGAATGCTCTATTTCTTCTAAATATTTCACTAGCAAGGATTTAGAAAACATATAAGATTCACAAATAACTGCATTCATAGAAGAGGGAATGCCTAAACATCTAAGACTGCAATTATAAAGACCTTAAAAAAAATTATCTCATCAATAACATAGGGTATGATCAAAATAGACGTCTCTGGCAAACTACAGACAATGGTACTTTGAAAGGAGACTTCGGAAACAGTTTTTCAAGTGGCAACAAGCAAGCAGGGAAAACCATAAATCGTTCTTGAGGACAATTGTATGAACTATTTCATAAATAAACAAGCATAAGGGTTCAAGAGAGCGATTAAGACTACTCAATAATACCTCAGCAGATGAAAACATCAAGACAATGAAGAGCAAATAGGTCTAAGGTGCTTCTAGGAGACATTTCTTAGCCTAAACTTTTTACTCTACTGTAAGTATAGAATGATGGAACAAAATGGAAAATAGGAAATAACAATTACTGTTAGAGAGTACTTCCCCACTACTAGGCTTAGGGATCCAATGATCTAGCCTCCTTCATCAATAAACAAGCCAAGCCATCCACAAACTTCAATACATCAATTTATTTTCACTTCTAGCAGTCTATGTATTACTTCAAAGAGTCCACCAAATGCCAAATTTTACAATGAGAGTTCGAATAGGATTTATAGGTGAATGGGGAGGAGAGGTGATAGAGATCATCTTAATGGTTAATTAAAACAGAGGATAAAAGCATTCGAATTCCCATTCTGTGTCATAAATATTACATTAATTTCTTGCCCATTCTAGTAATTCTTGTAGACTTTGAGGCCTAATTGATAGGCTGGTAATAACTCCAAAGAGTGTCTTTGTGGAGAAGTCTTTTGGCTGCTGCAGTCCTGTCTTTTCTTCTGGTACAAGTAAAGTGGATAGTATGGGCTTTGAGACCACCCATGCCTTTACAATAACTGCCTTAACAGTTTAAAGAGGTTCTGTCAGCATAATAATTGTCAAGGTGTCTTTAGTCCTGGGAGGAGTAAATAGCTTCACTGATGTGTCATTTGAAACTCTCCTTTGCTGATTTGTCTGTCTTTGTCATTTAACAATGATTTGGCTTTAATTGTGTTTTTATCTTTGATCTGCGAGTTAAGCTTTTAATCTTCTGAGTTGGACCCTTAACCTTTATTCTATTGCTGATCTTTCTTTAATATTCATTGATCTTCACTTTATCTCTTTTGTGTACAGGTGGTTGGGCTTCCGTGCTAAGGGTTTTGTCCTTCACTAGTGTTCATGAGACACTGATAAAACATTAATAATCAACCTGTGAATCCTTTTTTTCATTTTTTTGGCCTCAGGATCGTCATCCTTGGCTTCTGCCACTAGTATATGGCTGTGGAAGGGCCTGCAACTTAAGGCCACCATTAAACCTGCACACAACAATAAACCATTATGAAAATCCTGCGTTTTGTGGTTTGACTACTTCAGAAGGCTCAGCGAGGGGTTATGGAGTAGTGCAGAAGAAGGTGGATGTAGCGGAGGGTAAGGTTCCACAGACGAAACCATGAAGGAAGAGGGAAATATTTTGAATTTGGTGCGAATTGGGAGAAGCGGTTTTGCCAAACCAGAGTTGGTTTTCCTGCGAGGCATGGGTGGTAAGCGGTAAGGAACTGGGGGAACATGATACAGTTTAGAGAGTGACGTGTGTCCCTCTAAAACTGCTCATTTCACGTTATAATTGCACTCCGAGGAGAGTTGGTGATTTGGGCGCGAAGATGAATAATGACCATTGTATCGAGTAGATCAACATCCCAAATCTCTCTGCTAGGTCGCACACATGACAAATGGTGCAAGGGGAAGGGAAACTGCGAGAAAGCGCAGACTATCTGATCAGGAGAATCGACGGTTGAGATCATATCGAGGAATGGCCGAAATGAATGAATGGGGCGGAGGAAAAGCGATAATGGGAGACAACGCAGACCGTTGGATCTGAGGGAGCCAGATCAATGGTGGAGATTAACTGCAGGGGGACTAGGGGGTATGGAGGGATTTCAGGGCCGGGTGCCTCCGCAGTGAATGGGAAAATGCTGGCTGTTGGATTAGGAAAAGATCGATGGTGGAGATCAAGGGTGCGGGGGGACTGGGGAGTATGAGCCACCTTGGTCTGGTGCCCCCGCAGTGAACTTGCACCGTAGATCTGGGTTGATCGGACAATGGAGATCTCATCGGTAGAGAAAAGGGTTTGAGAATGAGGAAATGGGAAGTTTCGAAGTGTGATAGCCGTTAGGAGGAAGGTTATTGCGATGTGTCAATGGAGCGAGAGTCATTAGATCTAAAACAGGATCAACGGTGGAGATTTGCTTGGGGGAGAGCCATAGTGGAGAAAAATTTTCGGCAGAAAACACTTTTTAAAGGGAAAAAGGTCGCGGGGATCGGCGAAAGCCGATGGGCCGATGGGCCTAGTGCTTGGTCATGGCACTGGGTTATATGACGAAAAGGGGCTAGGGCTAAGTCGAAAGGTGCTTGAGCCCTTAGTTTAAAATGAGTGGAAAATAGGCAGAAATGGGGTTTTTTGAAGGTTTCAATAGAGGGAAAAAGAGATTTTAAAACCAAATAAAGAAGATTTATAGGGATTTAAAGGGATTCTGGATGAAATGAGGGATAAATGAGGTATTTTTCAAAGGGAGAATGCTGGAAAATGAGTCTGAAAACAATCCTTCTTTGAGACAGCAGGACTTCCTTGAGGATTTTGAGTGAAGAGATCAAAGAGGTGGATTTTTGAAGGATAAGGGGCATGGAAAGACTTCAAGAACTCACAGATTTGCTAAAAAAAATTTCTTGAAGGCTAAAAGATCTGTTTTAGCCATCTTTGAATATGTCAAAATTATGGATGGCTAACAGTGCCAGGATTTTTCGCGTGCCTTCTGCACTTGCTGATGGAAGTTAGCAATGAATCGATCTTCTTCTAAGGCAATGAGTTGCGCCAACCATTCCTCCATAATGTCAGGCTCAACCATATTAGTGAATGCCATAATGCGTTGACTTGAGACAATATAGCATGATGGATTCCTGCCCATAAACCATCCTGAATGGTGTCTTTCCTGCCAACTTTTTGCATGTTGTCTTGTAAGCCCATAACACAGAAAGCATGCGCACATCCCAATTATCCCTGTTAGCATTGAAGATATTTTGTGAGTGCGTGATCCAAAATTCTATTGAATGCTTTTACTGCGCCATTTCCTTGTGGGTGATAAGGGGTACTATTCTTATGATGGGTCCAGAACTCCTCTATCAAATCTTCAATTGTTTCATTGACAAAATGTGTACCTATATCGCTCATAAAAATCTTCGAGTGCCCAAACCTAGTCAAAATGTGCTCAAATATGAAGTGTGTAGCAGTATCCAAAGTATAGTCCTTAACCGCTTTCACCTCTGGTCACCTGGTCACATAATCAGTTGTAGTCCTGATATACCATGCTCCAGTATTCTTTCCAAGAGGGTTGATTGGTCCCATAAAATCTATAGCCCATTTTTCAAACGCCTGCAAGGCCATCTATAGTTGCAGGGGAATTTTGTCTCTGCGCGAAGGCTTCCCAATCCGCTGACATGCATCATAGGCTCGACAGTACGCATGTGCATGGATGATAGAGTTGGATAATTTGTCATCGTTTTGTGCAGATTTTTCTGGGTAGAAGGCTCTTGTTGTTTGTGTGCGCGAAGACCTTAGTCTGGCTGTGTGTGGACCCCTCTAGCTATGTGTGCAGGTTGTTGAAGTGTTTTTTATGAAGGATCTGAACTGATTAAGTAATAAAGGAGTATTATTGTGGATATTTGATTTCTACATACATCTATTTCTGATCTATGTATTGCCTAAAATTAGATCTATTGCGCAATTGTGATTGGGTTTATATAACTGTTTATTAGATATAAATCTTTGATATGATGTGTTAAGGGTTATTACTTGATTTATGATTGTTGCGTTAACTTGCACAAGATATTCTGAATATTATACCTAAATCTATCTAAAAATGTTTTACTAGTTAGGATTGCTACCATGAAGGTCTATTTATAGTTTTTTGGATCATAAGGCACCCACACCATTCCAAATCTCTCTCAGGGTGTAGAACCCTAGTTCCAACACCCCCCATACTACTTCAGGTGAGATTTTTACTTGCGCAAGAAGGTCACTGCTAAAATGACCAGCAGTAAGAGGGTTTTGTTAGTTAGCCTCAATTCTAAACCTGGGTCAGGACCTCTCAATCCAACACTCATGGGAAATCCTATGATTGTTTTACTGGATGCGGGTAGCCTACCAATAATATAACTGATAGTTAACATTCCTTTAACCTTTGTCTCAACTGGGTCTCCACTGGAACTGACATGCATGCAACTATTAATAGTAAATCATCAGTTGCATGATATATCACTACATGTGAATTAAAACTGATTTAATTCACTTGACCTCTCACTAGTGCAACAAACAGTTACAACTAGTTAAACTGATTTTAACTCAATTAATTGATTTAATTGATTTCTCATGCATTAAACTAATGCACTAACTACAACTTGGACTCAATAACTAACAGAATCACTCTGCATGCCTCACCAACCACCCTCAAATCGAAATTCATGAGCTAAATGAGTTTATCACACTCAGTTAAATATTACAAGTGATTATGGGATAAGATTACATTTTATTGTCCAATTTAATTATGAGAAAATTAAATTAGAAAAACATTTCTTGTTGACTTTTCAACACTCCCTCTCAACAGCAAAGGGATTATCAGCTACCCTGATCCTACCTCTATGGTATTCAAATTTTCTCTTGGAAAGTGCCTTCGTTAGAATATCTGCATTGTGATCTTCCATGGGAATGTACTGAAGTAGAATAATGCACCTCTAAACACAATCTCTGAGATGGTGGTACCAGATTTCTATATGCTTGGACCTATCATGGAATACCAGATTAACCAAGAGTTTAATGCAACTCTGGTTATCATAATGTATCACCGTCGGTTCCACTTGAGAACCATACAAATCAACTAGAATATTCCTCATCCAGATGGCCTCGCATTCAGCTTGACTGACTGCCATGTACTCTGCCTCGGTTGAACTAAGTGTCGTAGATCTTTGCTTCCTGCTATACCAAGAAACTTTTGTCGATCCTATGCTAAAGATACCTCCTGATGTTCTCTTTTTTCCTGATGGACTACCTGCCCAATCTGCATTAGTGAAGCCTTGAAGCTTCACTCCCTCTATCCGTCTATACCATAATCCATACTTTGTAGTGCCCTAGATATATCTCAAGACATGCTTCCCCGCCTTCCAAAATATCTTGGTCGGCTTAACCATAGCTTGACTCAGGTTGTTAACTGCGTAGAAAATTTCTAGCCTAGTGTTCACCAAGAACATTAGTGAACCCACAAGATGCCTGTAAATAGTAGCATCCACTACCTCACCTGAAGTAGCATCCTCCTTCCTCCATTTTCCTGGAAGAGGAGTCTCCATGGGTTTACAGTTCTCCATGTGAAACTTACTCAGAATCTCTTTGGCATACTTTCCTTGAGAAACAAATAGCTCACCATCCCACTGCCATATCTTCAAACCAAGGAAATAGCGAAGGATTCCCATGTCCTTCATCTCAAACTCTCTTTCAAGATCCTTCTTGTGAGAAGTTATGAGCTTCTCATCACCTGTCAAAATTATATCATCAAAATAAAGTACAATAATAAAGAGCTTACCATCAACCACAATTTGGTAAAAGTTCACTTCCACTTCACTCTTTGTGA
The DNA here is from genome assembly GCA_034641835.2 of Pinus albicaulis. NCBI lineage: Eukaryota > Viridiplantae > Streptophyta > Pinopsida > Pinales > Pinaceae > Pinus > Pinus albicaulis. Next base: position 670,351,657 of record CM076579.1, on the reverse strand, counting down.
AGCCCAACCCAGTGAAATAGCTATCAATCTTGGTGTACCAAGCACGAGGTGCTTTGTTCAACCCATACAATTCTCTCTTGGGTCTGCACACATGCGAATCACTATCAAAGGTCTCAAAACCTTCTGGCTGCTCTATGGGAACTTCTTCCTCAATAACTCCATTGAGAAACACAGTCTTCACATCCATCTGATGTATCTTCCACCCCATTTGCGTTGAGAGTGAAAGGATGGATCTAATCGATGAGTACCTCGAAACTGGTGCGAAAGTCTCATCATAGTCAATCACCTCAACTTGTGAGAATCCCCAGGCTACAAATCTAGCCTTGTACTTCTCCACACTCCCATCTATCGCTTGCCTCACCTTATAGATCCATCTACATCCAACCACTAATTTTTTGACTGGTCTTGGGACAACTTCCCATGCATTGTTCTTGACGATGGAGTCATACTCCTCAACCATGGTGTCAACCCAAATTGGTTGCTACACTGCTTCCTCAAAGGAGGATGGTTCTGTCACAATACACTTCCTCATAAGAGCCATGTATCCAGTAAAACTTTCTGGAGATTGTTTCTGTCTACGCAATGAAGTAAGTTCTCCTACATGTTCTGCTGCATCAAGTCTCAATCTATCAGCTTCTGAGGTGAACCTTCTACCATTTATGGTGGATGGATTTGCATGAGTGGTTTTTTCCACTCCACAATCCTCCACATGTGGCTACTCCAGATATTGAGGTTCATCCTTTGGAAACAAGAGTTCCTCATCTGCATGCAAATCAAGCTCCCTCTCAAGGGACAATCACATGGATTTCTCCTCATCAGATTTTATATCCTGTCTCACAAAAATCATCCTATTGTTTGGAAAATACACTCGATAGTTGTGGGAGTTACAGTGTAGCCCAAAAATATCCCAATCTCAATTTTTGGTTCAAGCTTCTTCTTGGAATATTTGGTCACATGGGAATAGACAGATGAGCCAAAAAATTTAAAATATGAAACATCAGGTTTCTTACCAGAAAAAACCTCCTCTGGTGTACTCATGCCAAGTATTCAATGAGGACTACGGTTTTGCACAAATACCATTGTGTTTCATGCCTCCGCCCATAGATGAAACGATAGGCCTTGATCATGCAACATTGCTCGTGCCACACCCACAATTTTTCTATTCTTTCTTTTTGCGACCCCATTCTGTTGTGGGTTATGAGGTGCAATAAAATCTCTCTGAATTCCTTATTTTCTACAGAAGTTCTTGAATTCATTAGAGATGTAATCACCACCATTTTCGCTCCCAAGAGCCTTCACATGCTTCCCCATATCTTTCTCCACCAGTGGTTTGAACTCACAAAATTTTGAGAACGTCTGATCTTTCTTCTGCATCAAGTAGATTCGACACTTTCTAGAAAAATCATCAACAAAGATCACATAATAGTTGTGCTTTGTTTTTGAAGCTGTAGAGAATGCTCCACACATGTCTGAGTGAACTCTCTCAAGGATTTCTGCTGTTTAGTTCTCCTTCTCATGAAAAGTGGCCTTTGCATACTTCCCCATGGTACATCCCTTGCATGTGTCTATCTGCACAAGAGTACCCTTGGGAAGTCCTGTAGAAATCTAATGCATGAACTTCAAGGCTCCGTGGTGTAGATGGCCCAATCTCATGTCTAATAACTCACCCTCATCTCGGCTCACCAATTTTTCTGCCTTACCCATTAATGTTGCACAACCATCTACATCAAGTTTTTAGAGATTATTCACATGAATCCCAATCTTTTTGGCTTGTCCTATGGCTTTGTGTCGAAGGAAATCTTTCCCTTCACTGAAAACCACATCATAACCTCTATCCTACAACATTGCAACTGAAACTAAATTTTTTGTTAGGCTTGGTACATGCATTACATATTTTAATAAGAAGGGTTTACCTGATTGTATCTGGAAGGTAACTCTACCAATCCCAGTAGCATTGTACCTCCTGTCATCACCCATTTCGATATGCATTTGGAGGTCCTTCTCCTCCAAGCTACTGAAAAGTTCTTTGCCTCCTGTCATGTGGAAATATGCACCACTATCCAAGTACCACAATGATCCCATCACATTTTACACCGTGCATGTGATGAGCGAGAAGTCAAACTCAAATTGTGAGGCCAAAGCCTCACCAAATTATATGTGAGTAATCTTATAATATAATAGTAGACTTAATATGAGAGCAGCAGGTATTAAGCAGAAGATATAAATTAGATCAACACATAAACATCATGCTCAGAGACACCAGATATAAGTGGAAACCCATAAAGGGAGAAAACCATATCTTATTATTGTTGTGATGAAAAGGCAAGCTCCAACTCCCTCTCACCACTGTTTTTCTGCAGGCACCAACCTACAGGAGGCTCCAACCTCAATTCTGCAAGCCACAACTTGCAAGGAAGCACCAACTCCCTTCAATTTTCTGCAGGCACCAACCTACAAGAGGCTCCAACCTCAGTCAGCTACAACTGACAGCTATCAAGCTGAATGTTTGTTGATTTACCTCAGATATTAGCTTTGTTCTGTATCTTCTCTTTCTGCTCTTCTTTTCTTAATCTTCTCTGCCTCACACTTCTATATTCTGCCTTCTCTAGATTTTCTCTCTCTAACCTGTAATGTGCATATCAATGTGATATTATATATAGAGTTCCTCACATGACTGTTTGTATTTCATAAAGAATTTGGAGTGAACAGTCATGACTCTTTGGCTTCTGTCTTCTCATTCGTTTATCCAACTCATTTTTAAAATTATAACAATATGTACAAATTTCCATGCTACAGTGGGATTTTTTATTTTCCTTAGGATACTTGCCTTTGCATCACAAACAATATAAACAAAATATTTACATTTTCAGTTACACATTTCAATACCACTCAACTCCTTTTCTGAACCTTGGATTTAATTTCTCTTCTGTTCATACATGAGTTTAAGCATAATTGCTTGAAGCTCACATTACAATTTCAATTCATTTTTCTTTTGTACCATATTTCTGCCGCTGTCTCTAGTTCTTTCGTTCTTGCAGGCTCTTGTAATAAACCCAATCTTCAGGCTTTTGTAGTAAACCCAATCTTATTACATATATGTTTCGAATTTAGCACAATATAAATATCGTCATGTATGCATACTCCCGATTCAAACTATTAATAAACTATAGATTTTGTTTTGCGCCCAACATAAATATGGTCACTGTTATATAACCTTTAAAACATCAAATTATATTACATTCCCTGCTTAAATATATAATGCTTACTCAAATGTTCGGACCTTGGGAATTTTGAATATATATCTCGAGCTTGAAATCAATTGAGCCGCTTATAACTTACCTTTGTTAAACCCACAGACCTTAACAACGAGCAATATAAATTAAACTGGGGCCCAGCACTAACGGCCTACCACATCCAACAACGGACATCACATCGCATGGCTTCTGATGATCCGACGGATATCGCTCGGGCAACTTGCACGGAAAATAATGCGCAATGGCGCGCCATACCTTGGGTAACCTTCGCGTATCTATAGCAGGTGACCACCGTCAGATCGCTTCCCTCCAGATCGACGGCTTGTGTCAATATCGCTCCGCGTCTTTGGTCGATGGTTAATGCGCGATGGCATGCAGTGGGAGGCGGTTTTCCGTGGGTCCACCTCGCCACGTGTTGAATGATCTATGGAATCGCTCCCAACTCCTAAAATACCACCCATCGTGTAAAGGTGGTGCGATGAAAACCATAAACTGCCGTCACTATTCACTCCAAACCACACTCTTCTATGCAGGGTTTCGGTCTCATACAAGGTTCCTCCTTTATTATTTAAAAAGGTTCTATCATATAGTCAACACCGAGACTCATTGACTAATCAATACCACAACATCGTTAGACCTTCCATACTTACACATAAGCATACAGCAGGAATTGTGCCATTGCACAGAGGTGTATAACTACGAGCCTTCAGAAGTTTATGCAGTTACACCATATTATCGCCTTGGTTCTAGAGCATGGAGCATCCAGTTAAATTTCTATACAGGTTTCTAAAGATAGAGGCGAAGCCTTTCAACACAATCTTCCACCGCAATTTACCATGCAGGTAACTACAGGTATGGCTAAGCATAATCAATGACTTTCATCAATCTATTCCAATCCCACGCAGAATTATAATAAATCTAATTACACAGAGCTCACACGGCTCATACATTCCACATAGTCAATTTGTGTTCCACTGAGGGTTCAACGGCTTATCCACACATAACCTAGTCACAGAGGATTGTATTCATCAGGAAAACATTTTCATTACTGAACATACAAGAAGATTCTCAAGACAAAATTCACACAGAACTCAACTTGACAAATGCATGTTAACGCTGAAACAAATCTTCATTATACAGTGGAGTGCTTACAACTTTCTGAGCCCATTAATTCACTGCTTGTCTCTGCTACCTCACTGCTGCTTTGTCTCTGTAAATGTACTCTTCCTTTGTTCTTCTCTGCTGACCTTCAACTTCCTAGCTTGCCTCTTTTCCTTGTCTGATGCTTCTCCTTGCTCCTGAAGCTTCTCTAAAACTGCCTCTTCTTCATGTCTCATGCATTATGAATAGTTTAGGTGTTGCTCCTGTCTTTACCTTTGCCACCAATGCCAACATTTCCAACAGTCTCCCCCTTTGACATTGATGGAAATACACTTTTTCTGTTTGCATACACTTTTCCTGCTCTTCCTACCCCTTTGACATCAATGGCAAGGGGTTGCACATCTCGTAGTGTAGATTCTGTCCCTTAATCCTGTGTTTCTATCCTTTTTCAACATTTCGTGCATTTCCTCTCTCTGAGATCTTCTGAATTTATACCCTGCTTCTCCAAACTTTGGATTAAATCTAAAATTCTGACCCTGTAGCCTTTTCTTTAACTCTTTTATGTTGGGTGTATTCTTTCCATAATCCTTTGACCCTGAGGACCTGTTTCATGCTTTCCTTGATGGTTGATCTCCCCCTGGAATGATATGTTCGTTTCTGTTCTCCCCCTAAAACTGTGCTTTCTCTTTATATCAGAGAGTAGCATCTACAGATACTACCCCTAGTCTATCTCTCAAATATTCAAATGGTTCTCTAGCAAGAGTTTTGGTAAATATATCTGTTGTTTGTTCTTTTGTTGGCACATACTCCAGCTTTACTATCTTTTGAGCCACTTGTTCTCGGAGAAAATGATACTTGATTGGGATATGCTTAGTTTTTGAGTGAAGCACATGATTTTTAGATATACTTATAGCACTTGTATTATCACATTTGATTGAAATAGGTTCATCAATGCTTACCTTCATGTCTTGGAGGGTTTGCTTCATCCACATGACTTGTGTACAACATGATGCTGCTGCTATATATTCTGCTTCTGCTGTAGACAGAGAGATAGATGTGTGTTTCTTACTTCACCATGCCACCAGACTTTCTCCTAGATAGAATGCACCTCCACTTGTGCTTTTCCTGTCATCTACACAGCTGGCCCAATCTGCATCTGTGTATGCTGTCAAAGTGAAGTTTTTGCCTTTAGGATACCAAAGCCCATACAGTGTTGTTCCTTGTAGATATCTTAATATTCTTTTTACTGCAAGAAGGTGATTTTGTTTAGGTGCTGCTTGATATCTAGCCACTAGTCCTACTGCTAGCATGATGTCTGGTCTTGATGCAGTCAGATACAACAAACTTCCTATCATGGATCTGTAGAGTTTTTGATCTATATCAGCAGATCCATCATCAGCACACAGCTTGCATCCCATGATCATGGGAGTTGACACAGGTTTGCAGTCCTCCATTTTGAACTTTTTCAACATTTCTTTCAAGTATTTTTCCTGTGAGATGAATGTACCTGGGTTCTTTTGCTGAATTTGAAGTCCTAAGTATGAAACTGAGCTCTCCAATCATAGACATCTCAAACTCTGTTTTCATCTCATCAGCAAACCCTTTTGCTAGTTCTTCTCTGTTGCTTCCAAACATAATGTGATCAACATATACTACAACAATCAAGAGTTCATTTTCATGGGCTTTTATGTATAGATTGTTGTCTACTCCACCTCTCTTAAAACCTTGTTTTTGCAAATATTTATCCAGTCTTGAGTACCAAGCATGAGGAGCCTGTTTCAGTCCATATAGAGCCTTCTTCAGTCTGCACACATAGTCTTCTTTGTCTGTCAATGAGAAGCCTTCTGGTTGTTCCATGTAGACTTCTTCTTCTAGATTTCCAGTAAGAAAAGTAGATTTTACATCCATTTGATATACCTTGAAGTCTTGGTAGCATGCAAATTCCAGGAACATTCTGATAGCTTCCATTCTGGCTACAGGGGCAAATGTTTCATCGTAATCAAGTCCTTCAATTTGTGAGTATCCTTTGCAGACCAGCCTGGCTTTATTCCTGATTACTTGTCCTTGCTCATTCATTTTATTTTTGAATACCCATTTTGAGCCTATGACATTCTTCTCAGTGGGTTTAGGAACTAATTCCCAGGTATTTTTTTTCTCAATTTGGTCTAATTCTTCATTCATAGCATTTACCCAAGACTTGTCCTTGCTGGCTTCTTCAAATCTCTTTGGCTCTATCTGTGATAACATGGCTATGTATACCTCTTCTGTCTGTTCTATTAGTTGCCTTCTTGTCTGGACCCCTACTCTCTTGTCTCCAATGATCTGATCTTCAGGATGGTTCTTCTGAGTATATCTTGAGGGAGCTTTAGAACTTAGCTCTGTATCTTCTATTGTCTTGCTTGTTTCCTCGTCATCTTGGTTTTCTTCTTCATGGTTATCTGATGGATTGCAGCAGTCAGTATCTCTTGTATTTTTTGGAAGTTCTTCATCAAATCTCACATCAATGCTTTCTACTATTTTCCGAAGAGTCTTTTTGTAGCACCTGTACCCTTTACTTTTGGATGCATATCCTAGAAATATCCCTTCATTTGCTCTTGCATCAAATTTTCCAAATTTTCATCATTATTATTTATGTAACACTTGCTTCCAAAGATTCTGAAATGTTTGATTGAAGCTGGTTTTCCATGCCATAGTTCATAGGGAGTCTTGTCACTGCTTGGCCTTAAGTGAGCTTTATTAAGGATATGCACTGTTGTGTGTACCGCTTCTGATCAGAAGGTTTGAGGAATATTATTCTCTTGCATCATGGCTCTGGAAATTTGTTGAATAGATCTGTTTTGTCTCTCTGCTACTCCATTCTGCTGAGGTGTCCCTGCAATAGTAAATTGTTGTTTTATGTCATGTTCATTGCATAGGTCTGCAAAGTCATAATCAGTGAATTCACCTCCTCTGTATGATCTGATGCATTTCAGTTTGCATCCTGTCTGATTTTCTGCTAATTCTTTGAATATTTTGAATTTTTCCAGAGCTTCCGATTTATTCTTGAGAAAAGCAACCCATGTCATTCTGGAGAAATAATTTATTATCAGCATGAAGTAGGATTCTCCACTTGGTGTTTTAGTTCTTGCAGGTCCACACAGATCCATGTGCACAAGCTGGAGTGGTTTTCTTGTTGATAACTCCTCTTTGGTATTAAAGGATGTGCGGGTCTGTTTACCCAATTGACAAGATTTGCATATGGTATTAGAAGGCCTATTTATTTCTGGCATGTCTCTGACAGCTTTCTTCTTTCTTAGTCTGATGATGTGATCGAAGCTGAGATGTCCCAATCTTTTATGCCATAACCATGACTCCTCAATTTTGCTAAGATGGCATGCTTCATCTTCCTCTTTCACAATGTAAACATTACTTTCTGTTCGAACTCCTTTGAGTAGAGTCTTACCTGTGGTGCTTGATCTGACTTCACAATCTTGTGCTCTAAAAAGAACTTCACAGCCTTTGTCACACATCTAACTGACACTTAGTAAATTTTCTTTCAGCCCATCTACAAATAGTACATCTTGGGCCTTTTCTCTGCCATTGTCTATGCTGACTGAGCCTTTTCCTTTGATCTTTCCTGACTTATCATTGCCAAAAGTAACATTGCCAGATTTCTTTTCATCAAGAGTTATAAACTTACTTTTGTCTCCTGTCATGTGTTTAGAGCAGCCACTGTCCAAATACCATTGGCTTTTCAGATCTTGAGCAGTTAGAGCTAGGTCACACTTATTCACCTTCTTTATCTACTGGAGGCACCCTTTTATTTGGTATATTTTGTGAGGTGATGAACTACATCTTCTTAGAGGACATTTGGAAGGTATATGTCCAACTTGATTGCATACACAACATTTGATCATAATTTTTGTAGAATTATGAGTACGAACAGAATTTCTTTGATTCATAAACCTTCTTGAGGTGTTAAACATCAATCTTTGTCCATACTTTCTACACTCAATGATTTTATGGACAAATTCCTTACAATAAAAAAAGTAACCATAGAAACTATTTGCATACCTGATGTAAGGTTGTCTCTTCCATTTGTTTGCTTGGGGCAGTCTCTTCATTGTTTGCATCTTTTGCTGGTTTGAATTACTCCTCCTTGCATGAAAATATGCAACAATATGTCCCATCTTGTGGCAGACATAACAGGTGGCATTCTTCATTGGAGGGAATAATATCCTTTGATGGTTTCCAAATTTTACATACTCAGGGGTCTTAGTATTTATTATATTCTTTGCTACTAGTGGTTTCTTTTGATCTCTGTCTTCCTTATTACAGGTTTCTTCTTTTGTAGGAATTTTTTGAGCTGCTTCATCATTCTTATTTGCTTTTACAAAAATAATCTCTTTGTCAACCTTTTCTTTGCCTTTACTTGATTCTCCTTCATAGCCTATTCCAGTTTTTATCATAAGGGATCTTTGAGCAACCAGAATTTCATTCAATTTACTAGAGCTTGTTGTTTGAGAAGAGTTTATAACCACTTTCCTTTGAGCATTTTCTAGTTTCTTCTTGAGACATACTACTTCTTCTTCCAACTTCTCTTGTTCTCGGGTTTTATCCTTGATTTGTTGAAGTAACATGTCTTTTATCTTCTTGGCTTCTTCAAGCTCTACCTTCAGTTGCATGAGGGCTTCTGAGTTTTGTTCTTCTCTTACATATTTGAGAAGAATGTCCTTTTGTTTTCTGCACTTCAGTTTGAGTCTATCAATATCCTCCAGAGCACTTCGGAGCTCCCCCTCAAGGTCGACTTCCCATTCTTCTTCTTCATCTTCTAGCAGGAGTCCTTCAAGTTCTTCTATGGCCATCAATAAGAATTCAGAGGTTCCTTCTTCACTTGAGGGTTCATCTGAATCTTCAGATGTACTACTATCTTGTTGAGAATAGAAGGATTTTATGCTGAACTTCTTTCCTTTCTGCCAGTTCTTTGATTTATTTTTCTCTGACTCTTGAGCCTGATTCCTTACTTTCTTGTGAGGACACTTAGCAGCATAGTGTCCAACTATTCCACAGTTAAAGCATTTGAAAGGAAGTTTACCTTTGCATTTACTTGAGCCTCTATCCAATCTCTTGAAAAAAATTTCCTCTTCTTCATCCGAGCAAGAGCATATGTCTCTCTCTTCTTCTTTCTTCTTTTATGTTTTAAAGGCTACCTCCCTTGTGCTTGGCTTCTTCTATGGGAGCCTCATCTCATATGCTGTTAGATTTCCAAGTAGCTGGTTCATGGTTAAGGTCTCCCAATTAGCTGTTTTCTTCTATTGCAGACACCTTGGGATTAAACCTGGATGGAAGATATCTTAGAATCTTTTGCACATTTATACTTTCTTGCATGGTTTCTCCAAGAGCTTTCATATTGTTAAAAATTTCTGCAACTTTTAGGAAGAAACTGGCAATGTCTTCATCATAATTCATTTTTAAGTTTTCAAACTGGGCTCTATAAACTTGAAGTTTGGCAGTCTTTACTTTCTTATCCCCCTCATGGATGTTCTCCAGAGTATCCCACATTTCTTTGGCAGTGTCTTTGTGCATTACTTTGATAAACTCCGCTTCACACAATCCATTCAGGATGGAATTCATGGCTTTTGCGTTAGCCACAAAATCTTGTTTTGTTTCTTTCTCTATGTCAGTTGCCTTTGGGGCATATCCTAATTCCACAGCAGCCCAGAATTCTATTCCTAGAGACATTATGTATGTCCTCATTCTGATTTTCCAGAAAGCATAATTTTCACCAGTGAAGAAAGGGGCTTTATTGGTTGAGCATCCTTCTTTACTAGCCATATTGGGAACCTAGGATCTCCTTTCAGTTGTTAGACTGGTACAAAGGAATTGGCTCTGATACCAATTGTTGAACCCTTAGTTAAACTGAGGGGGGGGGGGGGTGAATCAGTTTAACACATTCATGGACTTTTGAAATTTTTCATTAAAACTTATTTACACCTTCATTTCATGTCCAACTTAATATGTGAGTAATATTATAATATAACAGTAGACTTAATATGAGAGCAGTAGGTATTAAGCAGAAGATACAAATTAGATCAACACATAAACATCATGCTCAGAGACACCAGATGTAAGTGAAAACCCATAAAGGGAGAAAACCACATCTTATTATTGTTGTGATGCAAAGGCAAGCTCCAACTCCCTCTCACCACTGTTTTTCTGTAGGCACCAACCTACAGGAGGCTCCAACCTCAATTCTGCAAGCTACAAACACAGGAAACTCCAATCACCACTGTTTTACTGCGGGCACCAACCTACGGGACAACCTCCGGTCATTCTAACAGCAGTATCAAAACTGAATGTTTGCTGATTTACCTCAGATATCAGCTCTATTCTGTAGCTTCTCTTTCTGCTCTTCTTCTCTTAATATTCTCTGCCTCACACTTCTATATTCTGCCTTCTCCAGATTTACTCTCTCTAATCTCTAACATGCATATCAATGTGATATTATATATAGAGTTCCTCACATGACTGTTTGTATTTCATAAAGAATTTGGAGTGAACAATCATGACTCTTTGGCTTCTGTCTTCTCATTCCTTTATCCAACTCATTTTTAAAATTATAACGATATGTACAAATTTCCATGCTACAGTGGAATTTTGTCTTTTCCTTAGGATACTTGCCTTTGCATCACAAACAATATAAACAAAAATATTTACATTTTCAGTTATGCATTTCAATACCACTCAGCTCCTTTTCTGAACCTTGGCTTTATTGGATTTGTCTCTTCTGCTACTGTTGAATGGTGTTCTATATATCTTGGTTCACTTCTGTGTTTATTTATTTGTTCACTGTACTTGAGTGCATTACCATCTCTGTTCTCGGGCTAGTTGTCTACATTCTCTGTTCATACATGAGTTTAAGCATAATTGCTTGAAGCTCACATTACAATTTCAATTCATTTTTCTTTTGTACCATATTTCTGCCGCTGTCTCTAGTTCTTTCGTTCTTGCAGGCTCTTGTAATAAACCCAATTTTCAGGCTTTTGTAGTAAACCCAATCTTATTACATATATGTTTCGACTTTAGCACAATATATATATCGTCATGTATGCATACTCCCGATTCAAACTATTAATAAATGATAGCTTTTGTTTTGTGCCCATATTAAATATGGTCACTGTTATATAACCTTTAAAACATCAAATTATATTACATTCCCCGCTTAAATATATAATGCTTACTCGAATGTTCGGACCTTGGGAATTTTGAATATATATCTCAAGCTTTAAATCAATTGAGCGGCTTATAACGTACCTTTGTTAAACCCACAGACCTTAACAATGCGCAATATAAATTAAACTGGGGCCTAGCGCTAACAATCTACCACATCCAACGGCGGACATCACATCGCACGACTTCTGATGATTCGACGGATATCGCTCGGGAAACTTGCACGGAAAATAACGCGTGATAGCGCACCATACCTTGGGTAACCTTTGCGCATCTATAGCAAGTGACCACTTAGTCGGTCGCTTCCCTCCAGATCGGCGGCTTGTGTCAATATTGCTCCGCATCTTTGGTTGATAGTTAACGCGCGATGGGCGCGTAGTGGGAAAACGATTTTAGGTAGATTTGCCATGTCGAATGATCATGGAGGTGCGCTCCCAACTCCTCAAATCGCCTTTGTGTAAAGGTGGTGCGATGAAAACCATAAGCTGTCGTCCTTGTTCACTCTAAACAACTCTTCACAACGAGGTTATCTCGTACAAGGTTCTGCCTTTATTATTTAAAAGGGTTCTATCATACAGTCAACACCGAGACTCATAGAATAATCAATACCACGGCATCATTAGACCTTCCATACTTACACAGAAGCATACAGCGGGAATTGTGCCATTACACAGAGGTGTATAACTACGAGCCTTCAGGAGTTTATGCAATTACACCATATTATCGCCTTGGTTCTAGAGCACGGAGCATCCAGTTAAAATTCTATACAACTTTCTAAAGATAGAGGTGAAGCCTTTCAACACAATCTTCCACTACAATTTACCATGCTGGTAACTACAGGTATGGCTAAGCATAATCAATGACTTTCAGTAACATCAATTTATTCCAATCCCACGCAGAATCACAATGAATCTAATTACACAGAGCTCACACGGCTCATACATTCCACATAGTCAATTTGTGTTCCACTGAGGGTTCAACGGCTTATCCACACATAACCCAGTCACAGAGGATCGTATTCATTAGGAACACATTCTCATTACTGAAGACAAAATTCGCACAGAAACTGCTCCTGTCTTTACCTTCGCCATCAATGCCAACATTTCAAACATGTTTTTGT